>JBAMYA010000011.1:11240740-11264323 GCA_037176975.1 Arrhamphus sclerolepis | reverse complement strand
TTACTTAAAAAGATAAATGCAAATTGTTACAACAATTTTTTTAAGTTGAGCCAGTGTAATTTTTTTTAGAGTGTAACAAAGGCTAAGAGGCTAAAACTGAAGCTAATAAAGCACGCAGCCTCCAGCCTCTGCTATATTTTAGTTGTTAATGTAAGCTGTCAGAAGGATAATCACCACTGTCTGAAACTGGTGTCGGAAAAGAAAATTGCAATCAGTGCATCTTTACTGAAAATGCTAAATCAATAACTGCCTAAATGTTTCAACACAAAAGGAAAAAAAGAGTAAATGACTGAAGCAATTAAAAAGCCCTTGTGTGAAACTATATTAGCTTTTTAGAAGCAAAAAGAAAGGTATAAATACTACCAACTCAGCCATTGCTTTTAAGAAGCATTTAAAGGCTGTTTGCGGTTTAATCTGTAACTACATGTTGTGATCATTTTTTTAGAATAACTGTACACATTCATGTCTTCTCCATAATGTATTACGTTGGTTACAAAGAACAACTCTTTCTTTTTCCAGTGCAGTACATTTGAAGGATAAAGAGATAAAATGTAGATGCAGGGTGTGCATGAGTAAATGTAGCTGCGTTCCTCTGCTCTGTGACCATCCATGCATCTCAAAGGGCTGCAGGCATGCATAATACAAGGTAATTACATAATGCCCTTCACAATGCACAGCAGAACATAAACAGAGATGCTGAGGATGTTGCTGCTTCACTGTGAAAAAGGATAACAGCTCTTTTCTGCACTAAAATGGGCTTTTGGATTCATGAAATCCACAAAAGGTCCTGCTGGTGACTGGGTGACACCTCTGCAGGAGCTCAGATCTTCCAGGTCTCACTGTCAGCAGTGATAAAGGCAACAATGACACACATGAAGGCCAACAGGCCTGATCTGGAGGAACAGGCCTGCGTTCACATCACATTTCTACAGTATTTCAGCACTACCTCCCCGCCAGCTCCACCATGGCCTCTTCCGTTTCAGCTCAGGGATATTAATGATTAGAATGATCCAAAAAAAACAGTTTATCCCGCAGAAATGCCTGCCAAGCCCTCCGCTTCAGTCTATCTACATCCAGACGTGCTGAAATAAAGGCACAGCGCTGCAGACATCGACGGCTTGTCGACAAAAGCCATAAAAATGCAACCACTCCCATCTCATTGTGCTGCATCCCCCGTACGGCGTTCTTACCAAACGATCCCTGATCTGGCACAGATTTGGCCAGATCCTCCCAGACCAGCAGCGACACGAGCAGCAGCAAACGACAGATGCAGTTGAGCGGCATCCTTGCAGCTACATGTCTAGTCCCAGCTGTCCAGCCGAGTGTCCATGTCTCTACCGGCCGCTCCTCACCGTTTCCCCCACTCGGACGTCGTCCGGATGCCTACGTTTGACTGGATCTGAGATGCTGCCGACTGCGTGGACTTCGCCTTGTTTTTATTGTCTGAGCTGGCAGCAGAGATGGGGGGCAACGTTTCCCTCTGCTGGTCTAAAGTGGAACAGCGGCTCAGAGCTCAGATCCGTCTGCAGCAGCATGGACACCTCCTGCACAATGATCCACACACAAAGCTGCTCACACGGGCTCAGTTAGGTTTATGCATCACAATCATCATCATCGTCATCATCATCATCATCATCATCATCATCGTCCAGTCTTAAGTATGGATTTGTCTCAAAATCTCGCTTTAAGTCCTTTATCACTTCAGTTTATATTAGGCTAATTTGTTGTCCTCCTTATTTATTGATGATTTATTTATCTGCGCAATGTATTAACACACGAAAATTGAGGGCAAATTTGTTTTTTGTTTTTCTGTTGAAGTATTTAACTATAAACACCAAACAAAATCCAAATCCTGACAATCCCAACTGTCTTTGGGCAATCAGCAATAATAAAATGAAAAGGACTGAGCGTGTTAACACATTAGTAATAAATTAACGCCAATGTGCCTTAAAGCACTTTTTTCTTTTTTTTACTTTTACTTTGAAAGTCCGTTCCTCTCAGAATCTGCGCACAGACAACCATGGCTCACGGAGAAGAACTGGCGGGGATTGAAAAATGAGCAGAGTTGATAGAAGAAAAGTCATTTGTAGACTTTGCAAAGTTGATTTTTTTTTCTATTACTGGTGCAGTGTTACCAACTTTCGTTGGTGGTACTGGAGATGTTTCTGGTTCCTTGGAGATTTTTCTGGTGTTGTGGAGACACTTGCATGATTGCGGTACATGCAGCGTCTGCGTCTGTCTTGACAGCCTGGATGTCCGCTGCTGAGAGCCTCCCTGTCTCAAAACAGTCACCAGTAGTCAGTGTCAGGGCAGCCTCCCAGTACTCCCAGCACTCCCAGCGACATTCACAGCAGAGACCAGTAACTGTGTTTATTTTGGGTCACTGTGGTTGCAAGCCTGGGTAAAGAAGGAGGGTTGGATATAGAGCCAGACATTCTGGCCCAAATAACAATCTTTTAGTTAAATTTGATATTCTAACATTTGATAATACAGGACAACACTGATAAATGGAACGTGGGTCTAGAAAAAGCATTTAAGTCATGAAGTTATTTTGAGAAGTCATGGCCTGTTTCAATGGTGAAGTAAAAAAAAAAAAAAAAGTTGATTTTATAGTTTTAAACATATTTAGGGGATTTTTAATCACTTTTTGTCTCAGTATTATTCCTCTCTCCTATAACATCCATTACAGTTAAGCTACTGAAATGACTACTTTTGAAATAATTATTGAATTTTGTGCATGTTTGTCCACATTTTGCATTAAAAATTTTAATCTTTGCCCAGCACTAAAAATGAATATATAAAATTTCTACCAAAATATTATTATTATTATTATTATTGTTATTTAATCAAACCAGCAAATTAAAATGACCTGTATACAGTAACTAAATGTAAAAACAATGATTTAAGCTTTTTATTCACAATGGAACACATATAACTTATCTTTTGTCAAAAGTGATGGATTTTACATTTCATGCAAAATAAGTGAAGGTTGAGGTGTTCCCGGGTCAGACAGACATGGAATCTCACAGGTGTGTCCTGGTTCTGACCCAGGGCCTTGGCTCCGTTGGTGGAGGAGCAGTACTGACCGAACTTCTCTCCCTTCATGCTTCCATGTCTCCAGCGTCTCTTATCCTTCGTCCAACACTTCCCCCACTGAAATACTTCATCTCTTCCAGGATAAACACCCTTTTAATTTATTATTTACATACTTTGGCAGGTTATTGTTAATCACTTGGCAAATCTTGATGTTTTCCACACAAATAAGCATTTCTGAAGTACCTCCAGTCTGTTGTCCATGTCTCATCCAGTTTTTTTTTCTGTCTAATACTGTCTGAAGTTTAGTCTGTGATATTTGACTTTGCTGGAAAAAGATTCCTCGTCTCTGCAGATCTCCATGATGCAGCGTGGACTGGATGGGTGTGTAAACCCTACATGTGGAAATGATTGCTAGACACTGTGTCAGCGGGGCCTGTGGCCAAGAGCTTATTTGAAATTGACAGCATGGATCAAGATGGTTCTGGAGTGATGAGTGAGGATGAGGGGTTCACTTTGGGAAAAAAAGACTTTAAGCCTGTCATTACTTTCAAATGACTGCCCTGACCCCAGTCTGAAAAACAGTAAATTGCAAGATACATAAACAAGAACGGAGGATCAGTGCTCCCCTTGGCAAACCCTGGTAACTTGGCAAACTTGTTCGCATTATTTTCCGTCCTCCTTAAATTAAATTGTGCCCAGTTGTCGAACTTGTAGCCAATGCAGCTAGTCTGTGGTTGGTTCGATGCTTAAACTGCCACTTTATCCAGACAGACCTCAAGCCAAAGAGTACATGGATTAATGGTGCTGAGCTATTTGCTTGTGGTAAACTTTTTTTCTTTTTTTTAATAAAATAACCCACTTAAGTCAAACTTGTCTGCAGACCTAAGAGGGTGACACAGGAGTGGATTTCCTCTCATGTCTCATGATACCCAGACAAATATTTGCACTTGCAAAAATCCCTCACTCTGCACTGGAATGGACATGGCCTCATGATAAAATATGAAAGTATGCGTCAGGCAAAACTCTTGTATTAGACCACAATTAGCTTATTTCATTTGAAGATAGCACAATTTTTCACAAAAAATGCAAAAGTTCCAGAATACCGCATGTTGCGGTAGCGCTTGTCTTTTTATTTTTCCATGTTCTAGTGGTTTTTTTTTCTGGGCATTCATTTTCCAATATAAACACATTTTTCTATGCTTGTTGGGTGCTGTGCTGCATGAGGGAGTTCTGCTGGTAATTCTGGCACTTTTGAACTTCTTTCTGGATGGGCTGAAGAAGAAATGGTGGAAATCTTTGGGCTGAAACAAAACACAGAGCAAGGAGGAACAAGCTTGAAACATTTCTTCCCTCAGTTGTGATGGGGAATGTGAGAACCCAGGCACAAAAAAACAAAAAAAAGGTGCACTGGAAGCACTAGGAGGGGAACAGTAGGGAACTGACTTAAAAAATACACTGATAATAATAATGATTCATAACTACTTCTATAAATCAAATCACATCATAGTAAATGATGTCAAGGCAGAACGTTGTACTACTAATTAAGCTTACTTTATACTTCAGCCGAATCTGTTATGTGCAGACATGCAGAGCCCTCTCCGATGTTGCAAACCTCCCCGACCAGCTCTCCGACAAATGAATGATACCTCTCCAATTTTTTTACTATCCACCATAAATGACGGAGACCCTGCGGATAGTTTAGGGTCTTGTGGTAGACCTTCCTGCTTCCTCATCTCACAACAACAACACCACCATGTTTAAAAACCTTGATAGAGTGCAACCAGCAGAGTTTGACCGTGGAGCATTTGCTGCTCAGTGACGATCAGTTCCAGCTCCATCACCCGCTCCATCTCCATTCTTCCCTGCCTGTGTCTGTGTGTGGAAGGCCGAGGTTAGTAAAGAATCCAGGTACTCCAGGTACTCCTGAGGTGAACCTATGCAGACACAGGAAGAACATGCAAACTCTACCCAGAAAGACCAGCTGAACCCAGATCCAGCTGAACCTTCTTGCTGTGAAGTGTTGGAGCTAAACAATGAACGACTGTGCTGCTGTTAAAGCAAGACCAGCCATCATCATGGTAGACAGGGTGAAGATGCTCTGTGGACAATAGGACTCCCCCCAGCATAACCAGGAGGTGGTCTAAGAGACTCCTCCCCAGCAGCCTAGGCCTATAGCAGCGTCGCGAGGAGCTGGTCTAAGAGACTCCCCCCAGCAGCCTAGGCCTATAGCAGCATAGCTAGGAGTTGGTCTAAGAGACTCCCCCCAGCAGCCTATGACTGTAGCAGCATAGCTAGGAGCTGGTCTAAGAGACTTCCCCCAGCAGCCTAGGCCTATAGCAGCATAGCTAGGAGCTGGTCTAAGAGACTTCCCCCAGCAGCCTAGGCCTATAGCAGCATAGCTAGGAGTTGGTATAAGAGACTCCCCCCAGCAGCCTAGGCCTATAGCAGCATAACTAAAAGGTGGTTTAAGAGACTATAGAGTTGAAAGCAAAAAGGAAGACCTTAAGTATGAACTATGAATGAGACTTTTCAGACGTGTTGGAGCTTTAACAGTCAAAGTTCTTTATGTAAGAAGTAATAATTTGAATACAATTCTAGGTTTAACCGGGAGCCAATGTGATGAAGCTAGAACTGGTGAGATGTGGTCTCTACGCAGTTCTGCTTAGTACAGGTGGTGCAGTATTCTGGACCAGATGAAGGTATTTTTAACTTGGCTGTTTGTACAGCAAGAAAATAATGCGTTACAATAATCCAGCCTAGAAAAGGCATGGATTAATTTCTCTGCATCTTCTTGAGTCAGGATGTTTTCTAATTTTCCTGATATTAAGCAAATGAAGGAAAACTGACTTTGTGACCTGTTTCATATGAGAGCTTTCCAACATCAAAATGTCATTCTGCAGCGTGTAGGGAGCATCATGATGTGGGCTGGGTTTGCTGCTTCAGCACCAGGAGAACTTGTTGTAATCAAGAGAAAAGTGTAATTTCCAGGTGAGGTTGCCATGATCTTGAAGCTCAGACGAGGTTGGCGATGCAGCAGGATGATAAGCATCTCAGTCACTCCACCACAGACCTGGCCTCAGAAATATAAAAACCCAGTTTGCAGAGCCAGTCAGAGCCCATACCTGAGCCCCACAGATGGTGAATGATTCAGAATGATGTCAGTGGAACAGCCCAGATGTGTCTGAGCTAATAGAGCAGATAGAGCTTGTTTGGTTTTCCTCGAGAGCTAGCGAGTGTTCATCTTAAGCACACTGTCTTCTTTTGTGACTTAGAGGAAGATGACACCATATATTCACTGCAGATTGATGGAGGAGGAGGAGGAGGAGGAGGAGGGACTGCAGTGCTTTAAGCAACAGATGCTTCACCCGTCTTACCTGTCATCACTCGTGTACACTCATGTAACATCCTCAGCTCAGGTGCTGCCAGGATAAAAACACAACGCCACAATAGATTTTTACTGCACAGTTTGTTCACAGATGTTCATTTTATTCCTGAATCACTCATTTATTCATTATCGTCTGATGTATGATGATTACTGTATGTATGATTATTATTATAAGTTTTAGTTGTATAATTTCCCCTTATAACAATCCATTTAATCCCAATTAATCTTGGTTTATGTTATGAGTGCTAAAAAGCCCACACAGCAATAAGACTGCTGCACATGGACATTCTAATGTTTTCAACTCTTTTTCTTTTTTTTAAAAAGAGAAAAAAAATTTAAAAAAATTACTCAATAGAAATTATTTACTATAACTTAACACAGACATGACCACAATACACAACAGGTAAAACTGATACTACAGAGTCCCTCCATCTCCACCACTTTTGTTTGGTAACTATAGAAACCCAGTTCTTTTTTACTTTAACTTAAAAAAAAAAAAAAAAAAATCTCAGTTGAACATCCCAAAAAAATGTTTAGACATTAAACAATAGATTAATGTTCATAATGACTACATCACAGGACAGAAAATGATCAAAATCCAAGGGGAAAAAAAATCACATTAATTTAAAACATACCTGAAGCTGTGCACATGCACACGGCTATATTTGATCTATAATAGTGGTTATTATTCCATCCATCCATCCATCCATCCATCCATCCATTAACTTCCACTTATCTGCATTTGGGTCACGGAGGCAGCACCTTCAGCAAAGAGCGTCAGACTTCCCAACCTCCAGCACCTCCTCCAGCTCCTTTGGGAATATCTGAGGCATTCCCAAACCAGCCAGCGGGTCCTGGCTCTGCTGGGCCTCTGCTGGATGGAGACGCTGGAAACAGCTCTCCAGAGAGGCATCAGGACAGTGGTGATTATTATTAACATTGTTTCCTATTATTATTAAATAAACTCATTTCATATTTTTCAGTATTAAATATACATTTGATTGTTTGTATCTTAACTGGTTGAGATTTTTAACACACCGTCATCAGATTTAATGAAATTTAATCTTAGTGTTTCATCAAAGTTAGACTTGTTTCATCGTCTGAACACACAGTTCAGTCATTGTTGTGTATAAGGGTGAAAATTAAAGCAGGATCAGCCTGTCATTACCTTTAAAACTCTATAACATTCTTCTTGTTCAAGTGTCTGTAACGACTTCATACAGAAAATTAGTTTTAAAAGTCAACCAGCTGCTGTTTGGAACATATCAGATAAAATAAAGCTGCTGCTGGTGGATATTAAATGAGGAAAAATGCCCTAACCCATGATTAAAGCGTTGTCTATTTGACATTCCCCAGAACCCAGATTAGGACCTGACCTCCAGCAACCAGGAGAGAGCAGAGATTATGAGCACTCCATCCTCAAACAATCCGTCTCTGTTCATCCTCACGTGTTTTTATTGCCTCATTTTGTGAATAATAGTTGTTTCATGTTCCAGAAACAAAAGGCAGAAACATGGCACATATTAAAGGATTAAAGAAGAATGCAAGCACTTCTGGGGGAAAAAATACCCTAAATTTCTAGTTAGGAAAGTTATACTTGAACATGCTATATGAATATAATTCATCAGCAAACATCTGTTTTTAATGCTTGAATTACGCATTAAAAACAGGTGTTACTGTAGTAGGAGCCTGATTTACGAAGCACTTTAATCATCATGAGAAATGATAAAACAGTAACACAACATTAATATGGAAGATAAGGAAAAGTACAAATAAATCTAGACATGTGACCTTTATTCTTTAAACCTGAAATCAGGTACTTTTAGTTTCACAATATATGTACCAGACACACAACTAAAACCATCTGCTTTCTATTTTCCACCACTCACAATGAGAAACAAACAAAACAAAATTTCTTGATTTTCTTGAAGTTTTATTTTTGCATTAATAATATTTATGGTTTTTGCATTTTTTTGTTCAAATTGTTCTTTTATTATTTTCAGACAAATGGGACAGGGTGGGGAAGAAGGAACCGACACATCCTTAATTTACTGCCTCAGAAGAATGAACACAAACAACAGCAGTTTGTGATAATTTAGCAAGTTCAAGACCACATAAACTAAACACAAAAAGGGAGCAAATTTGTGATTTTTTTTTTCCTTTGTGCTTCTTGGCAATAATTCTTACACTGTTGGAAAGCCTCTTTATTTTCCTTTTCAGTGGTGCCACATTTGTAAGGAACATGCACTTTTGGCATCAGTGGCAGAGCTGAGTATGTGGGTTGTGCCCATGGAGGACTTGACAAATCTTCTCCAAGCGGCGACCCGTCAACCTTCCAGATGGAAGTCAGAATGCAAAAATCTGTTTTTGTTGCAGTTCCTGAACTGATCACCAGGGGCTGAACAACCATGTTAAAATACCCAGCTTTGCAGCAGAATTAACATATTTACAGCCAGCCTGGTAAAATCTACATCAGATAAATTTATATTATGAAAGAAAACTGACCAATCAGATGCCCCGATGTTAGCTGATTGATAGCTAGCCATCGGCTTTGCTGTTTGCTAAGACATCTAGCAACTACTGTTTAGCTACTTAGTGATAAGCATTATATTGACTTCTGAGCTGTGAAAACTGGTCTGGCGTGTTGAGGTTTTGGCTCAGACCCTCTTCAGACAAACTGGTCTACAGCTCACTTTGCTTCTTCAGACAACTTCAGAAAAAAATGGGAAAGAAGTCAATCGTGTTCCACCTAGCTTCTCAGCGCTGCTGTAAATAGGAAATAAACAGGCTTCAAAAGCTCTCTATACAAACCTATGGGTCACATGACCAGATGCTTTGTCCATTTATATATACAGTCCATGATCTTCTCTGATAATACCAAACAGCTTTTTTTTCTTGCTGTTGACTCTGGTTTTGGTGGATTGGATGGTTCAAGGAATGATTGAAGAGGCAAGACACTGACAATTTTAATTGTATTCATTAACAAACAGAGGACTCAGTAGCATGTGAAAAAAACCATACCCAGCTACAACTTCCTGGTACCTCCTCATCATGCTGGTCACCAGTCTGGTTACACACCTCTGTGGGATGACATCACATCATTCAACCAGCATTTGCTACAAGTCAATCAGTGTGGTTGTGTTGGTCACTCTGGCACCAACAGCATGTTACAGCTGATCCCACAAGTGTTCAGTGTGGTTGAGGTCAGAGCTGCTGCCAGGTCATTTCATCATCTACACTTCCAGATTCATGAGGTCGTCTCTGATGAAGCGGTTGTGTGGGGGAGAGTGTTGTCATCCTGGAGGAAAGAGTTCCCTGACCCTCTGAGGTGTAGGACTGCCCCAGCTGCAGAATTTCATCTCATAATCTGTCTTCATTGAGATTGTTTCCAGTGATGATGAGCCTCATTTTTCCAGTGTGGGAGATGCTGCCCCACTTGGTTTTGCAGAACACCAGCTTGAAATTGTCCTATCGCATGGGCCCTGTCCACACCAGCCAGACGTGGCATGCTGATTCTTGGAGCAGACACCAACCGACCACTGTAGTGGAGTCCAATCAGTGGCCAATCAGGCAGCTGATTGTCAGCATCTGGAGGTACCAGTCAAATCCTTCATGGAGCCAGCCCACATCCTCGGCTCTCAGATCTGTGTGTGTGTGTGTGTGATCTTTTTTTTTCACACAACAGAATGAATACATTACAAGTGAGTGAAATCTTCAGGGATGACTGTGCATGCTTGGGCTCATTTTTAGATTACGTTACCACCTAATAAAAGTGAGAGTTCTGCAAGCAAGAAACTGAGCTGAATTAACTTGCAGGTGAGTGCCAGCACCAAAGGTTTTGAACCCACATGCACGTGTCCATCAGGCAGTCCTTATGTCATAAGTCATGTAATCAAGATCTTTGTGTTTGTGCAGATGGACTTTCTTTTTCCAGCAGGCAAGACTTTGAAAGTAATTAATTGAATATGATGTCTGGTCTTTGTGTCCAATAAAATAAAATAGAGGCTGATGATTCTCTTTTGGTATTATCCTCAAATACAGGAAAAGCACTCTGATTTTTCCCATGTACCATCCTGAACATTCATGCACTCAATCGAATAATAGCATTCAGAGCTCAAGATGCAAGATGTTTTTTGAAAACTGATTTCAAACATTAAAAGGTCAAGTCTGCCCAGAATCTTTGACTTGTGAAGGGTTTTTTCATTCTCTTTGTGCTAAAGACATCCTGAGAGGACCTGAAGACTTTTCCTAGGTGTACCCAGACCCCAGCAGACCCCTGTGGTACAGATCATGAATGTTTACACACATGTTACAACTTTAACTGAACAGTAACAACTAAATAAATTCAGATTCATCGTCATCAGCAGCACCAGATTCCTGTCTTTGCATCCTCCTTTCAGGTTAACTGGTTAACAGGTTAACTGGTGTTTCCTTCTCTTATTTGGTGTCTTTGGTCATGAAGCAGCATGTTAGAGATTCAAGACCTGTGAAGACGAAACAGTGCTGATAAATGTATTGAAAACAGAATGTTTATTCAGCATTTCACTATAAAAATCTATGAAATGTTTGAAATGCAGCATCAGAAAAAAAAAATCATTTGTGGTGTCAGGTGACATGCTAAATATGAGGAGAAGTGATTGCATACAGTTACAATTGTTTGCATTTTAGTAAATTAATGAGACCTGGAAAAATAAAGCTGCAAAATAAACATATTTTACTTGTTAAAGTCATATTATTATTCGTAGTTAGTTGTACTCAGATTCTTTTGGCCTTGACTTTTGACTTCATGCTGTTAAGCTCATGGAATTATTGACAGAGACAAATAAGAAAATGCACAAGGGCAGGTTTTAGAAAGCATTTTTTTTTGTTTATGATTGTGACTAAATATCAGGATAGCTCCAGCTGTGCTAGTTGCATGAATTACTGACATTTGTTTTTGTCTGACTCTAACAACATTCAGAACTAAAGCAATCTCAGACACAGATAGAGACAAGACAAATTATTTTATAGAGGAAAAAGCAAATGCTGAAAAATTAGCTTTGATTCATGAGATCTTCGACATGAAATATGTTCTTTGCCCTGTCATGACTAGTTAATGAAGGCAGCAGCATCTGCAGCATATGTGCTGAGCTGAGCTGTGTAGCCGCTTGCTCGTTTTGACATCGCTTTCACTATTTGAGTCCACATGCAGGCCGGCTGTGCAATGCTGCCCATCACAGCCCTGCAGAGCGAGAGGAATAGCGTGTGAACACTTGGCTTTCATGCCTGTTCATGTGGGCAGAAATGCAGAAGGTTTTCCACGGAAACCTCAGGGTCAGTAGTAGAGCATGTGTCTGTCTGAACGACGCCCTCAGCTCGAGGGCTTCCAGGGTGGTCAAGAATAGAGAAGGACATGGAAAACTAACTAATTTATTTGAATTTTAAAAAAAAATGAAAGACAGAAGCATAGATACAATCAACTTGGCTCAGACAATATATTTCCATAAACAATCCCACCAATCTGCGTGGTAAAAACAGAGGCCCTGGGAAATCATTTACGCTCGGCTAAAGTGGAAAAGTTGATAAAAACAAAATGTGACAATATGCAATGAAAACAGATATAGTGAATAATCTTCTCTTGTGGCTCACTGCACTGGACAGGAGGATAAGCACCACCAGCTGTTTATCTCTTTGAGCTCAACACTTCATATTTGCAAAGCAAGCGCTGATTTTGCATATTCTTTTTCAAGCTAGTTCAGAGTCATGAGATGCCATTTTTAGCAACTTTAAATAAATAAATGGACTGAGGGAAGAAAGGCTGTTTGGAGCTCAAATGAATCCCACAATAAATAACATAAATGTAAATATACTGCTGTGATGAATAGTATTTACGCAGAGATAGAGATAAGACTTTATTTATTTCTCTATTTTTGGAAGATTTTGGAAATAAATAAATGAACAAATACTTTGCCTGAAAATTATGTTTCAGGGGCAACTTGTATTTATTCAAAGAACCTTAACATCACAGAGAACAACAATAATAAAAGATCTGTGAGAAAAAAATAGGTTGTATTTTCAAATTCTATTCACCCAGCTAAGTAAATATTTGTTTTTATTACCATCAACCATTCATGTGAAGTTGTTCAGTGGCTTTTCTACACAAGAGAACTTTCATTTTGCACTGTTACTATTAAAGAAGAAGATGAGGATGACGGATAAAATAAAGTAGAGGAATGGGTGGCTGTGTGCACATAATTCAAATGCTAAACTGAATTGAGCTGAATGTTTTATTTATCAATTTGACTCTGATCAAACTATTGCAGTATAATAATATAATGGAGAATTAATAATCAAAACTTAGTTAATCAAGAATTATATTACATTATATCAATATTACATTACTATCAAGCCACAGAAACACAGTAAATTAGAGAGTAAGTGCAGTTAAATTAACATATAAGTCAGTTCAAGTCAGTTAGGGCCTGATTCAAGTCCAGATTAAGAAGATCAAGACAGGATGATACAGTTATGACAGAAGGTATTCTTGGAAGAGGGAAGCTTCTTGAACGTAGACGACTCTGCTCTTGTAGCCACTGGTAGCTTGTTCCACCACTGAAGAACCAATGCCCTGTTGCTAGAGTAGGAGTGAGACCTCTCATGAGTTGCATGAGTGACTCCGTCCTCACCGTGGCGCATTTGAACTCTTCTACCAGGCAAGAAATGTGCAGTGATAGCGCTCCGTTGCTGCAGAGTCCAACTCTGTTGAGACATTTGGGTCCAAGTCCAAGTCACCTACTCACATGAGAGTTCACTAGCCTCTTCAGTGGATTGGCATGGGTTAGCGAGACCTCATTCAAAAGCCACAAGAGTAGCACCCCAAACTGTTCTGCTCTTGATGGACTTCTCTGACTGTTGGGATTTGTTCATCACTGATGTGGAACCGCTCTGCTGCTAGTTGTCCTTTCATGATGGAGATGCTGCAGGACTTGCTTGGCTTGAACTCCATTCTTGTCCACTGGATGTTTTCTTGGAATTTCTGCAGCAAGCTTCGAGTGCAAGGTTTTGTGTTGTCGTGATGGTCATATCATCCATGTATGCTCTAATTGACCCCTAATTTGTTCTCCCACTACCCACCGGGATGCCTACATATATGATCATCTCCATTGCCATGACGAATGCCAGGGGGGAAATGGTACAGAATGCCATGATGACGATTTCCAGGTGCTACCAGGTATTGGTGTTGTCAGCTTATACATAAAACTGGAGATCCTGGAAACTGCTATTGACAAGTTCTGTGATGTGGTTTGGTATGTCAAAGTAGTTGAAGGCCATCCACAAGATCTCATGAGGGACCAACCCACAGGCATTGGCGAGGTCAAAGAAAACCCCATGCAGTTCGCTCCATTCCTTCTTGGCAGTTTGAATCTGGTGCCAGGTGACGTTGGCATGCTCCAGACATCCTGAGAAGCCCTGGATACTGGCCTTCTGCACTGATGTGTCCACAAAGTTGTTTCTTTTGCAGGAATATAGAGAGTCTTTGGGCCAGAACACAAGATCTTTCCCTCTACATTCAGCAGGCTGATCTGTTGAAACTGGGTGATGGACGAAGAGTTCTTCCTCAAGATGGATGCCTCCTGCTCTTCCCCAAGCTCTTGGTATCACACCCTTCTGCTACGCAATCTTCATCAGCTTCTACGGTTATTTGAGGGCTCCAGGGATGCTCTTATAGAGCCTTTATGGAACCCCATTGGGTCCAGGAGCTGATGCTGATCTTGGATGGTGATGGGTTCATGCCTCCAGTCATCAGAGTAAGTTTTTCTCAGGTGGTCTTCCTGAGACCGCCTGAGTGGTCTTTTGTGGGCACTTTGAGGCTCCCACTCTTGTTTTGGTCAAAAAAGCCTTTGACAAAGCAGTAAGAATTGCCGTAGAAGAGGGTTCTTGCTGTTCTTTCCTCTCGCGTAGATTTCTGAGGTGCTCTGCTCTTCGCAGTTTGGTCAGTTCCTGCTTTAGTTCAGCCTGCAGATCTTCAAGGCCGATTCTTTCTGTCTCTGTGGCCTATCTCCAATCCTTTCACAATTCTTTCACCAGCCTGTCAACTTCCTGCTGCCTCCTGGACTTTTGCTGGTTAAAAGAGCTCCTCTGCTGCCTGTGTATCTTGCTCTTTACCTCAAACCTCTTGGCCCCATAGTTGTAAATGACGGCCCCCATGTTCTCCAGTTTTCTTTCAACAGGACATTTCTGTTGTTCTAGTACGAGGACCAGGTCTGAGTCAATGGTTTCCCACTCTCTCTTCTCACAGGATCTGAGGTTTCCTTCCTTCCATCTTCATTTCTGTTGGTGGCAGTGGCTGGCTGGGCTCTGGGTTCTAGACTGGTGTTCACTGTGGCTGACTGGGCTCTTGGCTGGATCATGATGTTGGCTGTGGTTGGCTGGGCTCTGTGCTGGAGACCGCTGCTGGCCATGATTGGCTGGAGACTACAGGAGGGTCCATGTGATGCTGAGCTACAACCGCGATGCTGATACCCTGAGGACTGTGGGAGTTCTCTGGCCTCTGTGCTTCACTTGACTGACTTGGCCTACTTCTTTGGAAGTATTGGTCAATGTGAGACCCCTTTCTGAGCTCACTGAGGCATTTCTTCATAAAAACAAATGGCTTTTCTTGCTCTAAGGTTGACTTCATATCTATTTTCTTGATGTTTCCTCTGGATTTTGAACTTACACTATACATGACTTGTGCTTCTGAAAGCTCAGCTCCTGAAATATGTTAACATTTCTAATGACACATCATCACAGATATAAAAAAAAAAGCTAGAATAACTAACAGAAATCTTTCAGCAGCAGAGCATCCAAACTGACATAGAAAAAAATGCTTTAAAGGTCTATTTTAATAGAAAATGCAAAGAAAGACAAAACTTGACCAGAGCTTCTGCAAAAGGCTTCTACTCGTTCACCACTCCATGCCATGTTATGTGAAAACATGAATAGGTGGATCAAACGTGGGATGTGTGATGGCAGAACACAGAAATAAATGTTGGTCCAGCTTTGCACAGAAACAAAGAAGATATGTTTTTTTTTTTTCTGCACTCTATTCACATTATTCTCACTAACTGCTGCCAAATAGTGGGTGTGCAGTATTTGAAATGTTTGAGATCTCCAAAGAGTCCTCTAAATGCCAATTATTATTACACACTACCTTTTTTAACTTTCAAAACTCTTGTTTATTCATTTCAGGGCAATTTTACATTGTAACGCCCCTTTTATACATCAAAACATTACAACCACCTGCCAAAATTAATAACTAGATCCTGCTCATGATGCTGTGAAAACTGAGCTGTCAGGAAGTGGACAAACATCTGAGTGGTCCGAGGGTGTCTGGTACATGGCCTTGTGGGTTGTGGGCTGGCGTCTCTGTGTACACAGACTCTTTGCCAAGTTCTTTGAGACTTTTCCTCTGCAGTGTTTGCTGTCGAGCTGGATGAGGCTTCTACTTTAGCAGAGTGCTGTTGTAATATGAGGGAGTGACTGATCTGCTGAAATGTTTAGGTCAGTGTCAAGTGTCAAAATGACCCAAAGGGATCCATGGGAATACCCCGATGCTGGATTTCCCAGGGTGACGTTTCATTGTTACTCGCTGACCTTTCAGAGCTTTTACACTGAAAAACTCACATTGTTAGGCTAAATGTGTGTTTTTCTGTGTCATGTCCTGTATTAGATGGGCAACAAATGAAAAGTTGATGCATCTTCAGCAGTGGTACCAGAAGGAATGGTTATAAATAAATGATTGAATAAATAAATAAATAAATAAATAAATAAAACAAAAAGTAGATTAAAAGTAAAAATGCAAATAAAATGTGTTACTTACAATTTTGTAACACAACACAAAGATGATATTTTTGACAAAGAAAAAGACTTAAGACTGAAAATCTTCCAGAAATTAAAACAAGGTGTCTGAACAGAAAATATGAAAAACTGCAACTACAAAAAAAAAGGCCAGGACTTTGGAAGAAACAAAAACACAAAAACAAGGGTATATATAAAGTGTAAATTTATCATATCACTGATCCGCAGATCTATATCTCTTCAGCAGAAACTGTTTCATATGAAGAGGCTTACAGAAAGGGCTCATTACCAAAACCTCATCAAAGGATGGAAGTGCACGTTTACGCTGCAGCCTGCATTTGAGAAGCTGCAGGGTCATTGATCCCCTCAGAGGCTGATGTGTGGTGATCTGCCAGCAGGGGGCAGGAGAGAGCTTGAGACCTGCTTTCCCCCTGAATGTGGCTTTTGTCACACTTCACATGTGATGGTCATCGCACACTTGGTGAGATCACATCAGCATCAGACGTCTTGTGAAATTATTGCAATACGCCATCATGTGAAAGGAGGTCCAGCACTTCATCATCAACACCTCTGATCATGTGAGGTGCTTGATAACTGCGACTCAGAGATCAGCTACTTAGATGATGAGCTGCATTCGTCTGAAAAAGTATGCCGCCTATTAATCCCAACGGTCTGGGCAACGTGGTGAAATAAAGGATTATCTGATCTGTACCAATGAACAATAACATATGACATTCAACACTGTCATAATTTATTCAGAAAACAAGGCAAAAATGTAAAAGAGATCTCTGATCTCAACCTGACGTCTTGGTTAAATAAAGAGAAATAAATAAAAGTCCCATAACTGAGAAGGCTTGAAGAGTCAGCTTTAGTTTCAATAACTTGAAGACATTGTTGAGTTTCTTTTGTGTGTTTTTTTTTTTTTTAATTTTCATGATGTCTCTCACAGTGCAGGAATTTTGATGAACTCTTGTCCACCAGAAATCCTCAACTCCCATTGAGGCTTTTGTGCATTCGCTTGTGCACATCTCTGAAGATCTGCAGAACTTCAGTCAGGTTGAGGTCTGGACTTTAGGCTACTGCAACACCTTCGTTTCTTTTCTTTTTCTGTTTTAGATCAGCTTGTGTGTTTGGGATAATTGCATGACAGACGTTGGACAGACGGCCTCACATTTCATCCATGATCCAGTGACTTCAAAGTGCATGGAGAACAAATCTAAACTGTCACTCCTTCAATCACCATGCTTGATCTGGTTTTCACCAAATGATTTGGTGTGAATTATGAGCAAATATCTCTACTGTGATCTCATCTGTCCAAAGCATATTATTCCTTGTGAAATCTTGTGGTTTGTTCAGAAGTAAGAGGGTAGTGTTTATCTGGGAATCCCTTCTGAACAAGACCTTTTTTGTAATCTCTCATCTCATCTCTCTGGGATGCGCCTTTTAGACTTTTATTTTTTTAGTTTCTCTGAACATCTGAAAATCTTGGAAAATGCTTTCTGAGCCCTTTACAGTTCAACGAGTGATGGCTGTTCATTCTTTAAGACAGTTGCTGATGTCTTTCCTCGTTGCCATAGTGTTAACGCAAGCCTGTAGGTTCCAGACCAGCAAACAACCAAAACTTCCACCTTTATAAAAGTTGCTGATGACCATTTAATCTAGTGTCTTTGATTCCCATAGAAGCATTAAGGATGTACCTACATGTTGAAGTGTGACAGTAAATAATGACACTGTAGAATATGAATATTTAAGTAATTATGAAATTTGGACCTTGTTTTGTTACTGAATATTGTTAGTCTTTTTTTCCCAATGTAATAAATCCTCCCTCAACTTAGGTCTTTCCACCATTTTCTCTGAACAATACTCTAATAGAAAATCAAATCTGTAGCAGAAGAACTAGTAAGACATCTCATTTGCTGTCATAAGTATATTTAATATCTTTGAAATGTTCCACTGTTTAGCACTGGGGACAGTCTAACATTATAATGGCAACACGTTATTATTATGAAAAGTAAAACTCATAAATATCAGACCCATGAATATGCTTTAAGCAGTTATTGTTGCCATCCTAATTAGTTTTTTTTTTCCTGTAATTAATTTAATGTTAAAACACATCTGCGTGTATGTGGTATACACACTTTAGAAATTTAGAAATAAAACTCCTGCTTGCATGAGATGGATTTCCCAGCTTGGCACATGAACCAGTGAGTGCTGCTCATATTTTCTGTGGTTTTGTCCGTTGCATGCAGCTTCCTGCTGTTCGTCTTGGCTCCAGTTCAGACTACAGGTGCATTGCGACACATTCTTCCCCTGTAACATCTTCATCTAAGAAACCCTGTCCAGCTGACATTTATGCGTAATAACAACCCTGTTGTGTATGCGTGATAATTAAAAAGTGTACAAGAGTCTTTTCACATCTCGCGGAGTCTCTCGGTGCAGCTCCCGCCGGGGGAGTATTATTTTTAGCTCTTTGGTCTTTGATTAAAATATGACTCTCCTTGTGACCTTCACACCTGCTACAGCTCTGCCAGGTCCTCAGGAACACCAGTATGATAAATGCAGGCCTGCCAGCGCCACCGGAACTGCTGACAAGACATAATCAATTCTACACCAATGGAGCCCTCTTCTTACTATGCAGCATATATGTGAAGCTCTTTATCTTTTTTAACACTGGCAGTGACAGTCTGTGCATCAGTCCATCACGTTGGTTCAGCTGAAATATCTCAACAACGATTAGATAGATTGCTCTGCAATTCATTACTGAAACCCATGTTTCTAAGCACGTGAAAGCCTTTCACTTTATGAGTCCAAGACTTTTACACTTCTACTTGATAGATCAGAGCCACATCTACACAGATACTATTGGTCCTCCTCATCCAGGAGGCGGTACTGTTGCTCCTCAAACTACTTGGTTAGTGCTACAACCAATCAAACAAACAATGCAAACTAGTCAAGGGGAGAGTGCTGCGTACAGATGCCAAAATATTGAAAATGAAATTCAAGGATTGTTGCTGTTTTTGCACGAGTTTAAGAATAACCAGTGTGCTCAAACACAGACATAGATTACTGTTCAGATTACTTCTTGAATAGCTTCCTTTATCGCAAGATTGAGTTTACCAGATGTCTCTTACCTTTTGTAAATGACATAGACCTCATCCACCACAATCACTCAGAGACTGTCAAAGAAGCCTTTAATTAACTGTAGACGTCAAAGTATATTCAAATGACTGCTGTTTACCAACCAGACTACGTTGCAGCTCTTCATCATGTTAAGCCCTCTAAGAGACTCTCTGCAACGATACACTTATCTGATTGGATCCACAAGACTTTTCGGTGAAATTATCAACGAAGGGTAACTAGACGGACCTGCTGAGAAAATTCAGATTTGCTAGTGGTACATCTCCAAGCTACTGAAATTTTGAATTGACCATCACGACACAACAGTGAGTTCACATCACAGAGGTGGACTTCCCAAAGCTGGGAAAAGTCCATCATTCCAACATCCTTTCTTTGCTGCACATCCGTAATGCAAAACAGCCGCTCTACCACATCCCAGAGGAGCTCTTCTGTGAGTGTCCTCATCATGCTTAAGAAACCAGTTTGAGTTTTTCAAAATGGTGACTCTTTCTGCTACAATAGATAGTCATTAGAAGATGTGCACTGAGGTCATGGAGACATGGGCGTGGTCAGCACCCATGTCTCGGCTTACCTGAGTAGAAGGATGGATCAATCTTTTCACACCAAATTCTTCAGTGTGAGAACTGCAGCCTCGAGTCACATGAGTCACCCCCTTTCTGCTCTTCTGCTGCTGCAAACCTTCTGTTTCAAGGTTTCATGGATTGTTGCTTTACTGATGGTCCTCTACACATCTTGATTGTAATGAGAGGTTATTTGAGTCACTATTGCCTTTCTTATCTTATTGAGCCAGTCTGGCCATTCTCTGATATCTGGCTTTTTCAGAACTCCCACACTCTGAAGAGTTTCACTTATTCAGATCGATTGAGATTTTTGTGCATGAGAATCCCAGTAGATCATCAGTAGATCATCAGTAGATCATCAGTAGACACCAATATCCATGCAGCTTAAATCCTCTTTTTTTTTCTATCCATATGTCATCCTGACCACAGTTTTAAAGTGTTAGCATATGTTAGCACATGTGTAGCACCTTTGAGTACTTTAGGTCCAGATGTCCCTCTAAAAGTAAATAAATGGAGCCTCACCATTGCTCTACAGCTTCCTCCTCAATCAGTGAATGGCGAAACAAGAACATGCCACTAATCCACCAGCTGCTGACACTGATTTTTACGATTCCAATTCCATTTTCGATTCCGCTTAACAATTCGGTTCTTTATCAATTCCTTTATCGATTCTTAATTGTAAAAAAAAAGGACAACAGGTCAATTAGCCACACCAGTATTAAATTTTAATAATAATAAAATAAATATTCTTCTGTAGAAATTAACAAAATACAGCATAAATTATTTTGTGGCAATTCCACAAGAATATCCAACATTTTTCTAACAGCAATTAAAATTCTCCTTTTTAAAAGGATATGAGCTGAGCACTCAAAAATAAAACTACTATCAAGTCAAATCCAATGGAACTGTGCTTTGTGCAAATCTGCAACCATTAACTATGAAGGACTAACAATTCTTTTGCAGAAAAATAAGCCTTTGGCTCTGAGCCAGTCAGACTCTGTCTCTCCTGATGGTCATCTAAATGAAATGCATCAGATGGCATTCATTTAACGTTAACTGTTACTAATATCAGGTTTTTCAATGAGGCAAATGGTGCTAACATGATAGGCAGTGTTTGTTAGTTAATTACCGGCAGTATTATTAGTCAAGGACATGCTAATGTTGCTGCTGCTGCTGTGTTGAGAATCGAAAACGCGACATTCAGTTACTGCATGCTGTGTGCGTAAATGTTTCTGCTTGTTTGTATTTTTTCCTCCCTTTGGTGAAATATCCACTTTGCAAGTATTGCAACTTGACCTGTTATTGTCTTTTTAGTGAAGTGTAACCAGACTTTTGAACTTTTGTAATGCTTGGGTGTCATGTGTTACAGATGCACTTATTTTGTGTAACAGGGGTGTCCTTTATTCTGTGAAAACAGAAATCATAGTTTAGTGGTGGCTGCGCTGCGCTGCTGCGATGCTCTGACATTTGACAGTCGCACCGCTGACGTTAGTACAGCTGATAAGAGACCGTCTACTTCTATTTATACTGATCTTCTGCATACATAGACCTACAACTCAGACTAAGAACTTAAGTACACAATTGCTTGTACAACGTGTTACATATTATATACAAAATAACAAAACAATATATTAATCAGCATATATACACAATCATGAACTTAACATATGTACATTACTAACATTACTTACATAACGTTACTAACAAAAATATATCTTCATTCTTATATATACAGTGGATCAGTGCTTAAATAAATCTATGACATCTGATATCTTATAAACGTATTGCTAATCTAAAAATAGAGGAGAAAAGAAACATAAAACTGCCCAACATAACAGTGGTTAACGATTAGTCTACCGGCAGGTAACAGTTACAGCCTAAATGGTAACAGCTGATAATGTTCAGCCCAACAGCATGCAACGGTCACTTACTGGCAACTAACATTTAGGTTGACTAACAGTAACTCCCAATGATACATACAAATATATCAAAGCAGCAAGCATCAACATCAACATCAACAAAACAATGTCTCGAACTTATAAAAGAGAACTTCTACCCATCTAACTATTACATATGTACATGACCCACCTGTGAAAACAGAAATCATATTTTTATTGGTGGCTGCGCTGTTGCAATGCGCTGACATTTGACAGTTGCACCGCTGACGTCAGTACAGCTGATAAGAGAGCATATTTATACTGATCGACTTCGGCTTAAGGCTCGGAAATCAGTCACTTTCTCTCTGACGCACCACTACTGCCATCTTTTGGCGTCAATTAGTATTAAACCAGAAATCAAACGCGAGTCAGTGCCACACAGCCTAAATAATTAAAACACAGATAAAATAAAAACAAACTGTTGAGGGGGTAACTTTAATTGGCTCAGTAATCAAAGGTGCCACATATGTTTACTATTGTAAGCGGGGAGTTCCGGTTTTGCTGTGTTCTCTTATTTTGAAAGGCATGGCTCTGTTTGTAGTAGCCATGTTTGCCCTAACGAGGTTGTATTCATCCTGCTGGAGACTCTAACAAGGGAATTTTGTGATTAAATGGAAATAGGTTTCCGTACTCCAAAGCTATTTCGATTCCTTTATTGTCCCATAGGACTGGTTTGAAGCCCTCACAGCTCAGCATTGGACTTGCGGAAGCTACGCAACGTGCGTGGTGACGTTATTCTTGCCCACTGGAATCGATAAGGGAATCATTTACAAATTTGGCAAATGATTCCAAGGCAAGGTCGGATTAATCACGACCTCAAAAGGGCCCAGGGCAGTGAGGGCACAAGCAAAATATCTTATCTCCCGCTGTATGATAAACTCAGCCCGAGTCCTTGCGCTGCACAGACAGACCACTGTGCTGCCTGTGACTTTGAACGTGAGTTAAGACCCTCTCCTCATTGGTCAGTTGGCTCAAAGATGACGCCAATCAATGTACACTGAGTGGGTTGCTGCGTGGCGTCAAGCGTTGCTATGCAACCCTCTCAGTGTACAAAAAAGTCAGACATGGAGAAGCTAAGTGGGAGCGCTAAACGAAAATTGAAAAAAGAGAAGGACATCACAAATGCAGAAAATTTAAAGTATATACCGAAAATAGGTAATTTCTTCACCCTCGTTAATGTTACCAGCTGTTTTGTTAAGCCAGCTTCCGTTAACGAGGACAACTCAGCTAGCCAGGACTTTTCTTCACCGCCGGCGCTAGCTCACGTTTACAGCCCGGAGAGCAAAGAGCCGGCGGCATCTTCAAACGACCCAGATTCAGCTGTGAGTGTGACCGTTGAGGGAAGCGGTGATGGCGGGTCTCCAGTCTTACCGCCACCTGAGCCGCTCGTCGAGTCTGAGAGCAGCCCCTGCATCTCAACGCCTCTACTCCCTGGGGATCCTGCACTATGGGGGGCCGTTACGGAGCGGGTCCGGGAAAAGGCAATTTACCGAGGGCCTGCAGCTTTCCAGAACCGGGCAGCCAAGTATCCTGTATCGGTAAGGGAGTCCGGACTTGGGACTAGGACACGCTCCCTCACCAACGATTTGCTTCACTGTCGGCTCCCAAACAACCAAATTGTGCCAAGGGACTGGCTTCTTTACTCGCCATCAACTGGATCAGTTTATTGCTATGCCTGCAAACTCCTGTCATCCCAAAATCATGCATT
>JBAMYA010000011.1:11226729-11240640 GCA_037176975.1 Arrhamphus sclerolepis | reverse complement strand
TAAAGAAGCTAGAACTGGTGAGATGTGGTCTCTATAGCCAGTTCTGGTTAGTACTGGTGCAGCAGCATTCTGGACTAGCTGGAGGTTTTTAACAAGGCTGCTTACTGAGTGGTACGGCACCCTGACCAAGAGCAGACTGAGAGACGGTTTCATTCACCAGGATGTCAGGATGCAGAACTCTCTCCCTGCCCTGCAGACCCTCCCCCTGCTGTTCCCTGGACCTTTAACCCCGCCCCCCAATATCTGAGCCCTACCCCACTGAAAACTACCCGGTCTCACACACAGGACCCTGACACCCCCCGAACTGTCTACCAGCACACACACCCCCATAGAACCAGACTTGCATGTGTCTTGCTGCTTAAATTATATCATTTGACCTTGAATTTATCAAGATCAAATGATCTGTATCTGTTTATCTGTTATTATCTATTGTGCTTTATTTATTTTGTATTATATATAAGTTTACTTTACATATTATTATTCTATACACCTTTCGCTACCCTTTTTAATTTTTTTATTTTTGATCAACAGTTTTTTTTACACTGGGGGCCTGGGGAGCATTGCAATTTCAATCCTGCGTATGTCCGGTTGTTGACAATAAAGCTGGCTTGAATCTTGAGTCTTGATGCTGGAAACACCAGATGGGTCTTATGCAAGATGCAAGAAAAAGATATACAGCGGCAGGAAGCACAAAAAGCATTCTGAGAGGAACCTTTCTTACGGCCGCTCCACTCTGGAAGTGCCCGGTCACGTCTCGCCCCTCCGAAGTATGCCTATAAAAATAAAACATCGTTTTAAAACGGTTTTGATGGACACAATTGGTAAAAAAAATAAGGTCAAATATATGTATATTTAAGCAGGAAGGAAGGGGTGGGGGGTGGGAGACTGCCAAGCGAATACCAGGTGTTGTTAGTCTGGTGATACTTCAGTATCTGGATCACATGTGAAGCAGACCTCAGGAGGAATTTCAGACCATTTCTCTACCCAGAATAGTTTTCGGCTCAGACATTTTTGTAGGTAAATTTGCTGTAAATGAGTCTTTTGGGGTTATTGCACAGCATATCTGTGGTTGATTTACTTTGGTGCTTGGTGTCATTGTCCTGCGGCATCGCCGACCTCTACGAAGCTTCATCTGGAGGACACCCACCCTGACATGAGCCTGTAGGATGTTTTGGTAAACACAGAAATTATTTTTTCCCTCTGTGATGTCAAGTGGTCAATGACGGGAAAAGGTCCCGGCTCTGGACCAGTTTATGAGGGACTTTCAGGAGTATGGACCGTTTGAGCCCCCTGGCAATCCCAAGATGATATTTTTTATTCAAAGCAGCAGCTTCCTCTGCAGTGACTCTGCCTCCTGCCTGCTCAGCGACCTGCGAAGTACGATGCAGTACGATGACCTACAACGTTGTTTTGCTCCTGAAGGTTTCTGTGCTGGGTTGTTGTCGAACTATTGAACGAGAATGAGATGACTTTGTATCCCTCTCCAGCCTTTCACAGATCAATACTCTTGATCATATGTCTTCAGAGGTCTGTTAGTGCAGCTCTGTAGAGGTGCATCTTTGGAGCAGGAAGTTGTCGTTACACGTCTTTCAGATCACGTTCTGAGCGTACGCCATGGCGTCAAGACTCTCCCAAGACTAAAACCGGACATTTGTCCGTGGTGATGTCATTTAAGGTACACTAATGTGGATAAAAGAAAACTAAACATGTTTCCGTCTTTCCTTTCACTTGCCTGGGAGAAGACCTGTTGTAGAAGATGCCAAATCAAAGAAATAAATAAATGACAGCTCCCGCCAACAGGAAGTCTTCTTACCCAGTAGTTCTACGTTTCCCAGCTATGTGTTTCATTTTTCAGGATAATTTGTTTGTGTGATTATTATTCGGTGAGCAGACTTGCAAACACATGTAAACAACTTTGATTTTTTTACGTTTTGTTTTCCCCCGCAGTTGTGCAAGAAACTCAGCAGTTTGGTCTCAATTAGTGTGAATACCACATCCTCTCCTTGCCTGCCGATGGCGGCTTTAATTAGACCCCGGCTCCAAATGCACAGAGGAAGATGCTTCTTAGCTGCAGCCATTGATCCGATGTACTGAAACGCTAAGCCACTGTGACTAAATTTGGGTCAACGTATTTGCTGATGAAGGGTGTACAATTACAGCCACATTTCTGCTCAGTTGTGCCTTTTCAGCCACAGATGCATCCATCTGCATGCCACTAAGAAGTGTGTTTGCTCAGCCCGCATGGTCTGTGGGAATCAAATGAAAAGAGAATCATTTATCTGCAGCTTGGAGCAGTGCCATCCTCATGTACCTACAGCTCCTTCTTCTACAGGGAGGATTTAGCACCTGCCTGGGGCCAGGCCCACATTCACTCACAACAGCAAAGGATGTGAAAGCAACGATTAAAACTGATATGTACTCTGTAGCGCAGAAAACATCCTTTCCAACAATGAAATCCAATAAGATGCTTCAGAGACAATCTCGTCAGCCGCTATTAAAACTCCTGGCAGGTGTCCAGGTTGGCAGCAGCCTCCACCTGAAATCAGTAGTTATTTTAGGGACCTTGAGCTCGCGGCCTATCCAAGAGGCACTTTACAACACTGTCAGAGGCGTACATCCTGAAAGGACAGCAGAACAATGTTGATAAAGAGGTCTGCAATCTCAGTTAGGTGTGCCGTAACAGAGACTGGAAGCAGGGCTGAAATCAAATTTTATCCATACGGAGAATGTAAATTCAATAAAGCGAGACTAAGGTTTTTTCAAAGAAACCTCAAGAAATGGCTGCCCCTTCGGGACAGCACCACTAAATCACATTTGCTTAATTTACCTTTAAATTAAATTACCATTTTGCATAAAGCGTCTGACATTGTGAGGGAACTGTATCCTGTCTGTGGGAGACTTGTTATCACTCTCACATCTGAGCTGAACTTAAGGACGTAATTAGCTTAGTTTAGCATAGATCCTGGAAGCAAAGTTTGGAGGCTCCAGCCGACCAGCCGACCAACACCTCTGAGGCTGGAGCTGATGAGGCTCACACCTGCCTCTGTAGCCAGCAGGTAGTCTTTAAAACGAATGAATCCGTACATGACAACAAGCTGATTTCTTCACAGTTAATCCGCATTAAAGCTGAATAATTTCTGCTGTCAGTTGACGCCAAGCTCACGCCACACTCTTAATACGACTTCCCTCTTAGCAAATACATAAATCATCTGACATCACTGAAGCTTTAAATGTAGATGGAAGATGCAGATCTCTGCGGATGAATGGGGAAAGTACAATTCTCCTTACCAGAGCTCCACTGCGTAACGTTCAGAAATATGATATGATTTTCATAACTAAGTTTTCAAAATGGGGACACTTGAACAAAAAAAATAAAAAAATATATATAATGTGCATGTATTCCCTTAAAATTTGCCAAGTTTGTCTACAGACCTCGTTTTTGTAATAAACCATGCAGGTCTGGAATATTTCTAATTCAGACCACAAACCAAACGCTGCTTCAGAGAGAACCTTTCATATCTTCACCCGGGAGAATTCAGCTTGAAACTAGGCAACACTGAATCACTGAATCCACAACACGCACACGAACAGAAATGCTGCATCTCCTTGAAGCTTTTTTTTCAAATCTGTAGATATTTATGACTCAAGAGGGAAATTAGCTTCACTTCCATTTGTTTATCGTGAAGAATAAACTTGCATCACAGTTATGGGTTGAAACATGGTTTCACTTTCTTCAGCCTTGGAAATTAGTTGCAATTCCTTTTCCTTTTTTAAACTAACACTGTAGAAAACATGGCTACCAAACACAAGTTTCTAATTTGTCATGTGTTGACAAACCAGCTGCAGCAATGAGAACCAGTAACTCCCAGTAAAAAGATTGACTGAGTTCCGGTTTGTGTACGCATTGAACAAACAAGCTGATTAGTGGTGATTAGTAAGCCGCAGAGGTGTTGGCGTGTGATTCTTTTTTTTTTTTTAACGGTTCAGAAGGTTTCAGCTGTGACACACTTGTATACTGCCGCTGCTGAGAACAGAGCGCTACGCTAAAAACACGTTGAAGGGCTGTGAATCCAGTTTAAAGTGTTTCATGTGTTGGACTCCCTCATGCACACAGATGGCGAGCTCTGTCAGAGGTAATGACACAGACGTGTGGTTGGTGATAAAAGCTTCTAGCTCAGAGCAATAATACTCATATCATGTGCATCTCCGACTGCGTGACTGCGTTCAAAAGCAAACATTACAACTGCTGTCATTATTTTTTATTATTTTTTAAATGCAATGAACTGTTAATAATCCTGAAAAGTAGATTGAAAATGTGTTTTCAACAGAAATACTGCAAAGGCAACATAAAATAGATGCGTTCACGAGTGTACCTCATTAAAGTCACATCAGAACAAAATAAAAAATAAGAATTTCATCATTACTAGATCTTACATCAGGGTAAATACAACCTCAGAGAAAGACCCAACTCATCACATATCACACTAAACAAATATTTATTTATTTAAAATATGCAGAAACACTGAGGGAAAAGTTAAGTACAAACTTCCTGCTTCCTTCCTGGCAGCCACGTGTTGCTAATCTATGCATGCGATTAATTGATTGTTAGCAAGTGTGGTGAGTTCATAAAAGCAGATGGTTTCCCAGCATGCACATTCAGGTATGTGTTAACACAATGCCAAGGAGGAACAACATCAGCAGTGGAATTAGAGAACCAACTGTCCATCACTCAAGTAAAAGGTTATAGATGGTATTTGGATGATGTCACAACTTCTAGGTTACAAACCATCCACCATCATGTGTGTGTGTGTGTGTGTGTGTGTGAAGTGATTTATTCACAAATGCAGCACACATGCATTGTGTAATGAGAGTTACTCACATTAGATTTCAGAACGATTAACACAATCGTTCTGAAATCGTTGTCACATACATGCGTTGTTCATGACTGCAAGAACTGATCAGATCCATCTGTGAGATGAGGTTCCTGCAGATTTTCTAAAGTTCAAGTACATGAAGGATCGAAGGCCAAAGAACCTCGACAGACGTTGGCGAGAAACGTGGATCAAGCGTGTAAATGGAACGACTTTACTCCCACGGATCATTCTCTTGTGTTCTGATAACTTTATCATTTCGTTATTAAATGAAATGACATTTAAAAGTAAAAGGTTCCCATTTGGAAACCTGGAGATAGGAGTTTACCATGACTACCATACATGGATTCCTCCTGATACCATGACTGACAGTAAATATGTAGGTCTAGACTCAAATATTGCTCAAATATTGAAATTAATTCCAACAAACGTTTCCTCCCACCATGAGGAGACCCCGGGGAAGACCCAGGACACGTCTCTCAGCTGGCCTGGGAACACCTTTTCCTTTTCCATCTGAGGCAGTTTGGGTGTCGTTCTTGGATGATTTTCTCCATTTCTGATGACTAACATTCGCAACATGTGAACACAAGACTGCATCAGTGCGCAAGAACAACGGCGTTGTTAAGCTTGACGCATCAGATGGAACCTGGATGTTTTACATCAGTGGACACAACCTTTAAGTGTCATCCTGGCTTGATGAAGATTAGTTACACTTCCAAGTCCTCTCCCACAAGTTGCCATGCCAACAATATCCCTCCAGGATCAATGAAATGTTTTCTGAACCAAAACTAAGATGTTGGGTCTTGAAGGACAGTTTGAAGTATAACAGTGCAAATATTTCAGACCCACTGTCAGGCACGGTGGTGGAGGAAACATGATTTGGGTTTGTTATGCAGCCACAGCACCTGAACGCTTTGCAGTCTTCTGAATACCAAAATACTCCACAGTCTAACGTTAGACCATCTGTCTGACGTCTAAAGCTGGGCCAGACAGGATAGCACGATACTGATCTCAAACACACCAGCAAATCGAATCGACAACGAAAAGAAGTTCCACTGGTCCGCCTGGCTGACATGGTGTGCATCAGTGCATGCCAGCAAACCTTTAATGAGCTGAAGCAGTGGTGTGTGATGATGTTCTCGGTGATGTGGACATCACATACAGAAACCGAAGACTTCAACGTAATTCTGCTGAAGTGGTTTTTCAGTCATGGCGTGTCTTCAGTCTTTCACACGCTTCTTCCACATCGTTCTTCTCAGATGGAGCTGCATGTTGATGTGAAGTTGAAAGGTCCATCTCTCCTCTTCAGCCTGGAGGACACAATTTCCCAATTGTAATTTCAGTTTCCAGTTTGTCAGCCCGCGGGACACTTTTTGCTTCACTTCAGTCCATCTTTAATGAGACTTGAGCGCAGAGAAGGTGCAGCTTATCTGGATCTTATTTAAATCATTTTTTTCATTGGATGTTGGGTTTCGACTTCATTTGTGGTCACAGTACGAGCTGTGTTCCATTACGATGATTTTCAGAAGCGTTCCTGAGCCTCTGCAGTGATTTCCACCGCAGAATCATGTCTGTTTTTAATGCGGGCCCGAGGGCCTGAGCAGCATCAGTGTGCAGATTTGGTTTTCAGCCTGATTGTTTGGAGCCCATCTGGCTCTTGGAATCTTCTAATGATATTTTGTTCCGTGGACGAGGTAATTAATTTTACTTTGTCCACACAATCTTCTACAGAGACGAAGCCTCCCTCATCTTAACTTCTGAGAGGCTCAGCTTTTCTGGGATTCTCTTTTTTTCGTTTTCTACCCTCTCGTGTTTCTAACATTTTGTCAATTAAATCAATGAGACATTTAGACATAAAATGTTCTGCCAGTTGTTTTTTGATTTTACAAAACTTTTCCAGTTTTATATTGCCCTTTTGCTAATTTTCCTTTTCTTCTTCATTTTTTTTTTGAAACACCAGAATAAAATGCTGCATTTATGCTTCCATTTCTCAGAGTCTGCATTTTAGACGTAGCACTTTAAATCACTTGTATATGCATTTACACAAAACAGCTTTTCCTTAATATCTTAACATTTTTCCTTTTTTCTTTTCTTTTTTTCTTGAAGTTAACTTTGAAAGCTTTCCAGTCTCAAGGTTGGCTTCGTGTTTGGTTTCTCTCTTTTCTTCTACTCTTGTGCTTTGTTTTTAAATGAGAAATAAAGTGACTTAGTTGCTTTGACTATAACAAAATCGCATTATGTGTGAGCAAGAGCCCGGAGGGCAGCTGTGCACTCATGCGGTTTAATGTAAATGTAGTCAGAATAAAAGGTGATAATTAAAATCTTTGATCAGAATTTGTTTAAACATAGACATTTTTCACAAATCCGACGTCCTCCAGAGACAGAAAGAGGTCTGAAATTAAATAAAGACCAAGTACGTATGGTGAGGCTCCATCCATGTGCTCAAATCTAAATAACTACTTAAAAGTCTTTTAGGAATAAACTCCATAAATTATGTGCGTGTTTTTCCAGGCGCTCCAGTGCATGATGTCCGTCTCAACTTCTGACTTTGACACAATTCTCCACAGGCTGATTCTGAAGCTCTCTAGGATATTGCATTTGTTGTATAGGGAATATTGCAGCCTTGGTAATCTTGATTGGGGATGACAGTCCCTTTTCACTGTCAACCTGCTATTTTTACCCAGCTCATTGCGCATTAATGCCCTCAGGCAACCCAATCCCATTTCATCTCTTACCCGCCCAAAACATCTCTGGTTATTAAAATATACTTTTACGGTCATGCGCCGCTATCTCAGGTATGCATCTGCTGATCTCCATGTAGCTCTCTTTTGCTTTTGTTGTTTTTATCCCTTTGGAGCTTATTGGCACCACAAGCGCTAATCTATAAAGTAGGTACATTTTAAAATGCCACTGCTGTGTTACAGCTGCAATCAAACTTCACTTTGTCTCAGAAACAAAGAAAAAAAGGTCTTCTGTCATCGGGAAAAGGGATCTGATGACCCGCCAGGAGATGAGGGGTACACCTGTCTATGAAACCTCCGTGATGAATGTACCGGAGTGGGACGAGCGATAAAGTGTGGACACATGCTCTCACTTCTGATCTGCTGACAGAGAGCCTGACCTGGAGATGAAACCACCCTTCAAGCCTCTGCTTCTTTTCCTCTCCAGCAGCCAGCTTTACATTATTATTCCAGAAATGACTTAACTTGCGCAGACTCGATGTAGCTGATTCCTTTCAGTGGTCTTCTCTCTGATTAGTCTTTTTTTTCTTAATATTGATAGAAAAGAGGGAAAAAGAGGGCAAATTCTGAAGATTTAAGCTGTTTTTCTTTTTTTCCCCCTCTTTGCTTCTATCTCCTTCAGAGGCTGAGAAATGGAGGTGTTAATGTATATAGGCAATGCTGTCAAGATTTTCAGAGAGCCCAGAGGCTTTATGCTTTAGCATTGAATTCACAGACTGTCAGATTGAGCATCTCACCTGTTCACTTGCAGGCTGCTGCTTGAAAATGCGATTTTCAGAAAGATTCAGATGTCTCCTTATTCAATTTTTGACTGCCTCATATACTGAAGCCTGTAGTATTTCATGTCCTGCGTCCTATTTTGTGAAGAATATCTGCGCTGCTGTGTGTGCAGGGCTGCTTGAAATGACATTTTCTGCATCATTTTTCACCTCCTTTCTGTCGACTCCTTTCATCATTCAAGTTGCTTCATCAAACAATGTGTAAATTATATCTTTCAAGAGAAAATCAGCACCCGCATGCTGGATGAGTGTGACGGGGGAGAAAGAAACCAAGATTCTCTCATCTTTCAGCAGCGGTTTGACACAAAGCGATGCTCAAATGGGCAGGTCACTTGCAAGTAAATGCAGCGTCTAAATGTAAAGAATAATAACAGTGCTTAGGCAGAAAGTGGCAGACGGCCCTGACGGTGAACGTGTGAAAAATCACAGCTTTTACGACTACCTCTAATGATATCTCTCCTTATTAATCTCAACAGCAGAAAAGGTCATCATGCCACTACGAATCGAGCAGGGACATGTATATTGTGTTTTTACAAGAAAAAAAAACAAACTGAAAAGGAATTGCACAAAAAAAGAAGAAGAAGAAGAAGAAAATATGAGAAAAATCCAAATAGATCACCTCATCTTTTATTAACAACTTCCTGTCTGTTTCTCTTCTATCTGCACAGATAATGTTTATAGGAAATGTCTGGCAAATGGGACCTGGGCGCTGAAGGGAAACTACTCCATGTGCAAGGCCATACTTCACGAGGAGGTAAGACTTCGTTTTTGAGCGCATGTGTCCTGCTTAATGAGGTTTTTTGCGGTGATCTTCAAAGCCGGGTATATACACATTCATCAAAAACCAACAACAAAGGCAAGGTGAAGCATGGAAAGCTTATTTATAGTAAACATAGATTCAGGTTAATTTTCCTAATGCGTGTAGGCTTAAAGGGACACTAATGGGGGAAAAAAGTAAAACTTAAAAAACAGAAAGTATTTGCTGTGGATAACCCAAGAGAATCAGCTCTAAAAAGACAATGAGTGTTTTGAATCAAATAGATTTTAATGTCATCTTCCCTCGGGTTATTGAGGCTCGACGGTTTTATGTGTAGGTGGCAGCTTGAAATCCTCTTATCAACCTGCAGCTTCTCTTCTTTTGAACATATGAAAGATGTCTAAAGTCCTGTGATGAACCGGCAGACGGTGATTTTTCATTGTTCCCTGGAGACCACAGATTTTTCCCATTGATATGTTGCTGTAACTTGTCTTTTTGTTTTTTGTTTTTTGTTTTTTCAAGCCTACACCTGGATTGTCCATTGTGATTATCATGAGTAGTCATTTTAATTTGGCCTGAGCGGTTGATTGAACGTCGACCCAAACTGACCCAGAGCTGTAACAATTAGTGATGCAGAAATGAAATGATGAAATGATAAAAGCATGACTCAGCATGGACATCTGAGTATTGAATACCTGAGGTCTGTAATGGGTCCTAAGTTTATTTTACTCAATTAGTTTTAGACAGTTTTAACCAAAATCCTTTCCAGAATTCCGTTAAAACACCAAATTATAGCCTGGCAAGTCCACCTGTGAAAAATGTGATCATCTCAGCTCATAAATGATCTCTTTATCTTTTATCTATTAAAAACCTGTGGAATGTCCCAAACAGCTGAGCTCTGTGGTGTTTGATGCAGGTCATTAGACAAACAACAAATACAGTATTTGACAGGGACTTTTTCAGCTGTGGATTAATACACATGTGGTTCTCGTTAAAACGTCCAACAACAGGAGCTGAATGCTGTTGCTGTTGTTTCATTTAACTCAGTCAGCCTGACCCCGTTTTCACTGCTATCGCCATAACTGGGGAAGTTATAAATGATAAGCATTTCATGAATAAAAAAGGCATTTTTTTGTTTGTTTGTTTGAGTTGTTTTTCTTCAAGCTGACTGATAACAGTGTTTACAGTGGGACCTACATACGTGACCCACATCTGCGTGAGCGTCTCTGTCGTGAGATGTGTGTCTGCATCGGTCTGAAGTTAGAAGCGCTCGGTGCAGGTGTTATTTCACGCGAAGCCGACGTAGTTGATGTAACTCCAGTTCTGTGAAGCCACGGAGGGCTGAAAAGTGGGAAACAAACAAACAAAGAGTGGGCTTCTAAATTAAAAGCACCCAAACGCTGCAGAGAGGCAACATGCTAGAGATGACGTGCATGAGACTGGCAAAGCTTCGAAAAGTAGCACAGGTTACTGTGATGGCATTACGAGACAGCTACAGCCTGTTAGACTTTAAACGTGTGTTTTACAAGGGCATTATACTTAAAGCAGTATTTCAGATGTGCACACTGGTCACACATGTTGAAGTGTGCACAGCTACATATAATGTGCAAGTGTGCACAGCTACATATCTGGGGAGGGAGAAGCACATACACTTATGCCTCTGCATCTGTAAGCTCTTCCTCTTTTCCACATTAGTTGCGATGGGGACATTGCTTACATGATTGACCCAAAAAAGGAAATGTTTCTGCTGCTAGTTACTAAGAAGGGCCAACAATGACTATAAAATTGACGCTACGCATGTATTTCTGTGTCTGTTTGCGTATCGAGATGCTGTTTTTCCTATGCAGGGGTCCTGCTATGTAATTTGTGGATTGTGTTTTTATGACCACTTTGCAGAATTGACGTCTAAAATGACACCTCACTTTATTTCTACCAATCATTAGCATTTGCTAAACATGGTCGTACTATTTTCCAGCTTTTTGAAAATTGCCTTTAACCGTGTTGTTTTATTTCGCACCATTTATGCTTTCCCTTTTTTCTCCCTCTCTTAAACACTTTGATTTCCAGTTGCGCTTCAAAAATGCTCACACTGATGCAAACGCAGCTCTTCTGAGTTCACTTGACCCAAGAAGCGGAGGTATACCGCGCACCAAGTTCAACAAAGGCAGGCTCTCTTTGGAAATCAGCTATAAAAATGTGAAAGCCGGGAGCACAGATAATTGGGACTACAGTGGTAATTACCATCTGGATTACTGAGGCCAGGCTTGTTGCCAGAGGTGCTCTCTCACACTCACATGAACTGGGGCATAGATTCCTTCCACCAAACTATGGAGGACCAGGAGTGTCATTGAAAAAGGAAAAGATTATTTTTTAATTGTGAATTTAAAATCAGTATTAGTAAATTGGATTTCAAATTCATTAAGAAATGCATAAATAAATAGTTATATTAGTTATAATAGTTATAAGTGTTTTCTTCAGAGCTTTGTTGCATTCAGGGACTTGGATTTGTATTGTTTAATCAGGTTTTTTCACTAAAGGCCCAAAGTGCCACTGAAAAAGCAATAAGAGAAGGTAAATGCAGAAGGTAATAGACTTAGAAAAAGCTATTTCAAAAAGGATTCGAAAATCCAGCGGGGAAAAGAAAGCGGAAATGGAATTTGGAATTACTCTTTTAAATGCTCTGTTAGAAAATGAATTTCTAAATGAATTTTCAAATTTGGTTATTTATTTCTCAATTTGAAAATGTATTTTCAAAAAGATTTTAAAAAATACATTATTTAACGATGAATGTATTATTAATTACACAATTCATTTATTAAAACTCAATTTTCAATAAGAAAGCACTTCAGAAATGTAACTATTTATTTATGTATTTTTTAACAAATCCAATAATACTCATTTTAAATTCACAATAAATAAATGATTCTATTTCCTTTTCAATGACACTCGTGGTCCTCCATAAAAACCAGTCACTTGATTCATAAGAAGAGCAGGTTGTGTGAATGGTAATAACAATGGTGTTCACATTGGAAAAAAACAAACAAACAAACAAACAAAAAAACCCAACAACAATCATTTGTTTTCGAAAGATTCCAAAGATAATGTTGTATTTAGTGTAAAACTAAGGTTTTACCATCAACAGAATGTTCACTGTCTACATGGTGCAGCTGCAACACTTTAGACGTAGCGTTCAGAAACAGAATCAAGTTAAAAGATTGAATCAAGTTAAAAGGCCACACCCTGGAGCGACAGAGATCGTTGGTCTCCCCGCCTCTCAGCCGTTTGCAGCTGATTGGCTCCAGCACCCCCATGACCCTTTAAATGGGGATGGAAAATGAATCAATGAGTGCATGCTGGGACACCAGTTTGCTTTCTAATTGGTATTACAGTATTCATTTGCTGAATATCCACAGTTTAGAATGGACATGTCTGTAATTTGGGACTGCTCTGCCTTCATATGACATGATGCATATAGCCTAAAGTTTAACTGTAAATACAAAGCTTCTGCACATTGCACTGCTCATCTGGTTTGGATATTTGATGATTTTCCCCAGCTGAGGGGATTCATTCAGCATGGACTTTTTGTTCTGGTTTCTGGTTCATGTTATACTAATACATATATATACAGTACAGTAACGTATGAATAGAAATTGTTCTAGAATAGATTTGGCGAATAAACTTTCAAAATGATGGTTGAATTCTTGAATTTCTGTCAGACATACAACATACCTCTATATTTGGTTGAAATATGAGATTTCATTTCATTATTTCGACTGGATGATATTTTTCCGCATTATTAGTGATACGATAATGAAAAGATTGTACAGACAGAGGTTTGTAATCAATCTGTTTGCTTGATATTTGAGGTCTATATGAAATATGAAAGAACTTATTTCCATCTGTATAATATATAATTAGACATTTATGCTGTGCTGCCTAATAATATAGAAATAATACTCAAACAAGGCATCGGGCCAGTACAGAACCATGTGGAACATCATGAATTACTCTGACTTAAGGAACAGAAGCCTGGCTACAGTGCTGAAAAGAAACCTGGATTCATTAATGATAAACAGTTTCTGATCCAGTCTTGATTCTTCTGTTGCATGGTTGGAACAAAAACCTGCAGCCACACCAGCCCCTTCACGGATCAGTTTGAGGCCCCTGATGGACACACGTCTTCGGATCGTGACTTGTGAGGGGCAGAAATAACCAAACTAAGCACAACGAGGGCGTCCACGGAGGCGGCAACGGTGCTCTCTGGCGATGCTGCTGCTGTCTTGGGTGGCCTCCCCAGGTGTGCCAGCGATCTCCAGGGGACCACCTGGGACGGGGGTTAACCAGGTATCGACCCGGCGGACCTCCAACCTCCAAGTGTGTACATGGACGCGATGATGTCAGTGATGTAGGTTTCTGGAGCTCCTCTGCTCCATCACTAATCCTCAGCTCGCTGGCAACCATGACCTGCTTGTCAGAAAGACGTCGTGTGTCTGACCAATGGGGAAGCATCCGCCCACCGCGTGATGTTTGTGTAAAAAAAACAAAAAAACAAACGTATATATATATTTTTTAATTTTGCATTTGAACAATCTTTTTTTTTAATTGAAAATATTATTTTTTTGATTGAAGATAGCACTGTTTGAATGGCTTAATGTGATTGGATCGTGAGTAAACGGTTCCCATGTAGGATGCGTTCTTTTGATTGGCTGAAACAAGGAAGATATCTGATTGGTTGCAGATCATTCCTGTTAGAAAAAATGCAT
>JBAMYA010000011.1:11215170-11226629 GCA_037176975.1 Arrhamphus sclerolepis | reverse complement strand
TATATATATATATATATATATATATAAATAACCAAGCAGGGGCGTCATAATGAGGAAAGAATGGTCACAAATAAAACCAAAAACACACACCACACACTGTAAACCACATGGGCACATGTGATCAGCAATTCAGAGTCCCAGGATGCACCTGTGCGTTCTCATGACCTGCTGTTTATGTCAAAATTGTATCAGACCTTCCATTTTTTTTTTTGTCAAACTCAACTTTTGTTTGATTCCTTTCAAGTGACGTGTGAGCTCTGGTTGTGGTGTCAAAGTGTTGATAGTAGCTGACGTTCACATGATGTTTGTTATTCTGTTCATCATCCTGTTGCTCAGCAGCTGCTTTCAGCTTCGATGGAGCAGGTGAGACGTCCTAAATGACTCATAGAAACATGTGGTCATCATGCACTTTTGTAATGTAAAAGGCAGTAACACGGTAAGAAAAGTTCATGTGGTGTTTCTGAAGCCAGAAGTTTACCATCACCAGGATTAAGCGGTATACTGTCACTCCGAGATTAAAAAGAATAACATTTATTAAGTTGTTCATGCAGTGATGGATCCAAATCACAGTGTCATTCACATTATTTATTGTTATTTATTTTCAATATTGTTATTTTCTTACTTGAAAAGATGTCAAGGAGTAATAAACTGTGTTGTATTTGAATGAAAAATTTAACAATCGTGTCGCATGTTTATTTCAGGAAAAACAAAACGGCTCCATAAACACAAACACAAACGTAGCTTCCATTACGAGCTACCGTGACCGTGTTTGGGTTCACACATCCATTTGCCTCCACTGTCCCAAGACACAAAAGCAAATAAGAGATCCATTTTTGAGCATCGTGCGATCCTCTGAAGCTTTGTGAGTGTTTGTCTCGGAGGGCCGGGAGCACAGACCAGCATTGGCTTTTAAATAAGATCTTTCTGCCCGACTGAACATTCACTGTTTTCTCCCACAACCAGGAACAACAGAGGACTTTTTTTTCCTGCTTTACAACAGATAGGAGTGGAGGGAGAAGAAAATATATAAATATAAGTTACAAAAATCATCTGTGACAGTGTTAATGGCTATTTCTGAGGGATTTAAAGCTCGGGGTCCTACCGTAATGCTTAATTGGATGTGAACTTCCACGTGAACACTTTAAGAGAACAAGAGGGTGAGTCATCGCTGCTGGGGGAGCTTCAGGGAAACTTTTACTGCTTCTTACATATTCTGATTTCACAATCAGAGCTTCCAGCTTTGGCAGGGTTACCCATCTTCACAATTACTGATTAAACTTCACTCTGGATGATTCACTTCCCATTTTCATTAGCTGCATCAATGATTGCATAATGAGTGTGTGGAGTGTGTGCTTACTAGATCTAGTAAAGTAATGAGATCCCTTTCACGTCTTCAGAATTATTTTAACGTTTTGAAGCAATACCACGAAAGAGTGACTGGAAACTTTTCAAGCTTCCTGTCAAATTTAAAGCAACACAAAAGAACTTGTCATTTTTAGCGTAGAGTCCCCACGGCGAGGACGATGAGTCGTTTCTTTCTTGAGTCTCTTGGTCGCCTCTCCATGATGTCCACTGCAGCTAAAGTGATATGCAGCTGTCATAAGAGGCAAAACAAATTCAAACAGTGTTTTTTGAAGAAGGGACAGATGACACTTCCCTAAAACTAATCAAATATAATTTGGATAAGAAAACAAATGTCAGAACAAAACTCCTTGCTTTAAACTGTCTCTGTAAAAGGTTTGAACTGGAGGTAAATGGTTTTACTTCATTTTGTCAGTTTTCCATTATTTAAAATGAAGCAAATAAAATCAAAATATAGAAAAAGAAAAGTGTCAAACAGAAGAAAGTTTGATGACAGTTTGTGCTGATGACAGCTCTCATCAGGTCGTCACCTGGAAGAGAATCCAGCTGCACGGTGAGTCTTTTAACTATCATCCACACATGTAACATGTATGTTTAGGGGTACACCATTAGGCTGAGTCTTATGTCCTCTTACTTCTTTATCACCATCATATAAAAGTGACAAAGAGGGAGGCGGAGATGCTGTGGGGCAGATTTACTGGTCATTTTATAGCGACACAACACTACCAATGAGCTCACATGAAATCAAAGCAGAAGACTGTGATGTTATGGATTTTAACTTGTTTACTAACATGAAACGTAGTTTTTTTTTAAATAATGATTTCTTTAAGCGTTTCACAAACAAACCTTGGGTGAACTGTCTGGGCTTTCCACGAGGCAATAACCTGTCCCAGTGTAGACCGCTGAACTCCATTTTGCTTGGAGCCCTTACCAGATGAATGTGCTGCAACAATTGTCCTCTCTAAAGCCATTGCGTTCCCTCTTGGCATTGTGTTAATACATACCTGAATGCTGCAGGCCAGAAAACTGCCAAAGCTTGCACTTTTATTGGGGTCTGCACACCTGCTGCTGATCAATTCATCAAAAGCTGATGATTTGCGGCTGCTGGCTGCAGTAATGGGGAATAAAAGTGGTTGTATAAGCCACTGAGTCATCAGGGTACTTCGTTTTTACACACAATTTGTCTTTTATGCTTCATTTTTGTGAAAGTAATAATGCATAGTGGAACAAGAAGCTTAGATTGTTTTTCTTTTCCTCTACAGGCGGTATTTGTCAGATGACTTTTATTATACTTTTAAACAGAAAAACTTTTGCACATGGCTGTAGAAGCTAGAACAAAACATGGCCTTGCAGAGTCAGAGATGATATCCAAGCAGCTCTCTGAAAAGCCTCCATGTGAAAAGAAACACACATCCATTTTCTGACTAAGTCTGGACCACAGTCATCTCTATCTCTTCTTTCCTATTGTTCTTTCTCTATCTGTCCATTTTTTCAACCAGTCAATGCTGATCTTTGTCCTCTTTGGGTCCAGATATTCTGGAGTCTTCCTGCTATAAAAAAGATACCTTTTTTTCCTTTTCTGTGTCACTGAATGCAACTGAGTGCAACTGAATTGACTTTCTGTTGTGAACTGGCACCATAAAAATAAACTGGATTGAAATCCCAAAGACTTCGTTGTTTAAGAGACCAGAGAAATTCTAATACACTCCTCTATGGCTGATTCATTTATTCATAAATGAATCTAATTCTAGGTTGTTGAAAGTGAATAAGTACAGCAATTTGGTGTTTATCAAAATCAATTTTACCTCATTTACTTAGAAACTAGTAAGCTACTGAAGCTGCTTCAGCTTCAAAAACCCAACACACACAGTGAGCCACTACGAGGAGGCAACATAAAAACCTAAAAATAACTTTTGGATCCATACAACAAAGGAATTCTGTTTGAAAATGTGAGACTTTCAAATGTCTGAACATTTCTGTGGCCACGAACAGGCTCATCATACAGGCCAGAAAACGAAATTTAAACAGCTTCTGGCAACTTTTCAGTCTTAAATGTAAAGTAACCAACAAGAAAGAAAGTGCTTGGATTTTGTTTTTAAAGAGGAAATCAAATAAATGCATACACAGCAATATATTCAAGATTTACAACTGGAAAAGCAATGATAAAAGAAACAAAGATGCAGGATATAAAATAAATAAAATAAAATGTTGCCCAAAGTGATGAAGGACCTGAACCCGACTTCCAGTGAAAGTTAGATAAAAAATTTAGTTCCATCAGACCACAGGACATGTCTCCAAAAATAAAGTCTTTGACCCTGTGTGCACTTACAGATTGTAATCTGGCTCTTTTTATGTTGTAATGTCTTCTTCCTGGCTGAGTGGTCTGTCAGTCCATGTGGGTCCAGGACTGGTGTCCGTGTGGATGATGACACCGTCGTACCAGCATCTTCATGAGGTGTTTGTTTTGTTTTTTAGATTTTGTGAGCTCTGGTGGCCTTTGTTGGTCACGAGGCAGTGATGTTTTGATTTTTTGTGCACTAAAGCACGTTCATCTCGGGGACACAGGACCTTCTCCTTCCTGAGCCCTGTGATGGCTGAACATTCATGGCTGCTTGAACAGATGGATGTGGGACCTTCAGACATCTGGAAATTGTACCCCAGAATGAACCAGATTTGTGGAGGTCCACATGTCTCTCCCTGATACCTTGGCTGATTTCTTTTGATTTTCCATGATGTCACACAAGTAGCAGAGCGTTTGAGGTGTGTCTTGAAACACCTCCAAAAGGTGTACCTCAAATTAACGCCAATGTCATCATTTAACCATCAGAGGGTTCCAAAGTAATAATCTGGGCTTTCCAAGATTGTTTAAAGGCAAAGTTATCTAAGTGTTTGTACACTTTTGACTTTAAAAAAAGTAATAAAAAAAAATCTAAAAATGAAATAAAGTAAAATAAATAAATATATGATCTATCTCACTATTCTTGCATACAGCAAATAAAACTAACTGTCCTAACTGACTGAATAGGAAGAGTATAGAAAGACCAAAAAAAGTTATTTGTCTGTCTGTAAATTTCTGAGTTAGCATGAAGGAACGCAGCTTTACATGCTGTTGTTATTCTGCCCTTCATCATTTATTAGATGTTGAAATGCTGACTTTAAACTGTGGGATTTAAGGCAAAGCGTTACTAGAACAAGTGACAGCCAAGTAGGTTGACAGAGCGGCCCCTTATGTGGCTCGTCCACAGCCTGCACACATGTGTGAAGTCTCAGCGCCATCTAGTGCTGAACTACAACTTTGTTTCAGCTCACCAGAGAGCTCTGGGTAGGAGGGACAGTTGCTTAATCTGTAGGAATAAAAAGAAGGTGGCATTTGCTATTTGTTTTTGTTTTTTGTCCCTTGTAGCTGGCGTTACTCTAATTGCAGTGTAGACTGAATAGAGGCTAAAAATGTAAATGGAGTTTTTCAAAAACTGAGTTTGACCTGGTGAAAGGAATAAGGAGGCTTTCTCAGCTGTCTCCAATGATGTTGATCAATGTCGCCTTTTTGTTATGCAGACCCTCCTAACTGAGCCTGAGGATGTTTTTCACATAGAAATTAAATATAATAATAAAAAGGGTAAACTCGTCAAAGTAAGGACAATTGACTTTGGTTTTCATTTTCAGTCTCTACCATCTGATACAGGTCCAGGAAATCCAGATTTTCAAAGACACTTTTTAATTCCATTATTTTTTTCTTTCTGAAGCTGGGATTAACTCAAATGCAGCATAAGTAACATTTATTTGTAAATGTAGCTATTGGTTGAGATTATCAACATCATAAACTTCTCTTCAAAGTTTAATTAAAGATTTAAATCAGAGGAATGAAGTGCAGAGTCTGTATGTTGATATGGGTTCATATGTTTTTAGGGTTTATATATTTTAGAGTTTATATGTTGACATGGAGCAGATCAATTACAGCTGCAGTTTGAACAGTGTATCACCTGCCGGTGGGCTGTTACATTACTTCAGTGTTCCTGTCTGTTCTGCACAACCTGGCCCAGGTCAGCACAACTGACATGACAAGAATTTGTACTGAAATGTACTTTATTTAAATAATGGAACCTCACGGCAAAAGGAATCTCAAAGGACTATACACAGAAAACCAGATCTGTCCAGTTTTGTCAAAAAAAAAAGAACAGCTATCCATTTAAGATCAATTAAAATCTAAATCATTGTAATTTATTCAATCCAATTGTTTCCATCTGAGATCAGATTTAAAGTTCATATCATGCCAATTCACAAAAGAAAAAGAAAATAAGAAAGAAAGAATGAATTCAAAAGAATAATCAGTTCCAATTGCACCAGTTACACTCACTGACCAGTTAAAGGGTTGCTGGGTATAACTTTCACTCAGCATTCAATCCATCATACAAAAAGAGTTTCAAATTTATACTTGCAAATGGAGTAGTCGAAAAGGCCTCTGTGATGTTTTTTCCACCACACATCACAGGGATTTTATTATGAGCACAAGAAATATGAGCAGAGGGAGCAGTGGCAGGTATATGAACGGGACTCACGGCAGGTCTTGCTGTGGTGATGAATTTCAGCAACAGTATATGGGGCACCCAACCAGTTCAACCAGCTCAGCTGTCTTGTAGCCGAGAGACCATAAGTCATGATAAGAATACATTTTCACCTGGTTGACAATCTAGTAAATAACAGCTAAATATCACTCTTTAGGTGGACGGATGTCTTTCGTGTCATCACTCTGGTCTTTCCAAAAGGTGTTTACTTTAATAAGGTGGCCCATTGTCTCAAAAAAGAACTACTGAAAGCATCACATCCCTACCACATGTTCTTTTCATTTAGCACAAGCCTTTATGCGAAGATACTCAAAAACAGAAAAAAGCCTCGTTTCAAGAAAGCTGGTCTCAACCCATATGTTAAATCTCACGCATGAGATCTGACTCAGGGGTCTGTCTTGACAGACAGATAAGCTTGGTTGTTAAAAACAGTTTTTATCAGTTAAGTATCATCTCCCACCTTAAATCGTTTTTATCCTATAATGACTTGGAAAAAGTAAGCCATGCATTCATTACATCTCGCTTGGACTACTGCAGTTCCCTCTGCCTCGGCCTCCCCAAGTCTTTACTAACACGTCTGCAGTTGGTCCAAAATGTTGCAGCAAGACTGTTGACTGGTGCAAGGAAGCGTCAATGATCACCTCTGTCCTGGCTTCCTTGCATTGGCTCCCCATTCATTTTAGGATTCAGTTTAAAGTCTTACTTACGGTTTTTTACAGTTCCAGTCAGCCACCATGTCCCTAAGGTCCTCTAGCAATGGACAACTATGTGCCGTGGTCACATGATAGGGCCTTTGCTGTAGCTGCTCCCCAGCTGTGGAACCAGTTCCCTCTCACATTAGATCTGCCCCCACTATTTCCACCTATAAATCTAGATTAAAAATTCACCTCTATGCACTAGCTTTCCCAGTCCCCAGTCTCCTCATTCCTTGTGTCCTTGTGTGACTGCTTTTAGGTCCTGTTCTGTTGGTTTAACACTCATTTGTTTTATTTAACTTTTAATTCATTATTTTCTCACATTTGTCTATTTTCCAAATTTGTGTTTTATTTGTTGTTACTGAATGCTCATTTATTATTATTTTTCTTACTCTGTACAGCACTTTGGTCAGTGATATGTCTGTTTAAATGTGCTTTATAAATTTTACTTACTTTCTTAGTTTAAAAACATCTCATTTTAAGAATTCTAATCAAGCCTTTTTCTTACCCCATTGGCAGATTTTTGCTTAATATAAGACAATTTGACTAGATCTAGGAATAATATATCCTAATATTCCAAAATCTAGTCAAATATATATGTATATGTTGTTGTTTTTGTTTTTTTTAAATAAGACCACTTTTCTTGAAACTAGGCTTTTTTTTTTAAACTTTCTTAGAAATTGTTTTTTGCGGTGTAGAAGTGTCAGAAGAGATTTTTTTTTTCTATCTTTCTTTCAATTATTTTCTCCATTTTACTTAAAATTGATCAAATAAATCTTCCTCCTTTTGGGGAGATTTTACAAAGATTTGATGAGCCTTTTGGAGCCCTGTAGAAGTGTTTTCACAAGGCTGCTGGTGTCAGCGGGGACCACCAGACAGTGTCTGCTGGAGTGTCTACCAACGGATGTTGGCATCAGAACTGCTCAGATGCATCAGGATCATCTTAATGTGGTCACTGGGTGATCTCTGGATGAGAAAACTGCTGGAAGAAGAGTCCCTCAAAGCTCAAAGTGGTTTGGTCTGTTGCACTGAACATTTTTAGGTGTTTTAAAACAACTGATCTATAAAGTCACACTTTATGGCACTTTTGGTACAGTACACTTAAGGAGGTGGCAAAACAATGCAGTGAGCTCAGTGGTCAACAAAGAATTGTCACTTGCATGCAGCGTGGTGAGAAACACAACATACCATTTTCAAGCCTCTTCTCAAACAAAGCTTTGCCTTTTTTTCTAATAAACAGCAACATGCCAGGATGAAAGAACAGGATGTCCTGAATGTCCTCCATTGTTCTTTCTTAATTGAACAATCTGCTTCCTTTTGTTATCAAATGACAAATTCCTGCACGTGAATCATGAATCATGTCACAATGTTATGCAGACACAGTTACAGCTTCTGCAGGACAATGGAATCAGAAGCCAGGTGAGGACTTATCATTTTCAGCAGGACCATATGAGCCAATATGAACCCCATCCAGGAACCTTCTGACCTCAAATACCTGGTGACTGATTTTAAAAAGGAGGAACACATTGAAAGCCACAAACATGGAAGTAAGACGAGATATATATACTAATACTGTAGTTTTGTCGTTTATATTTCAACACTCATTCTCTTTGACATCATAATGCCAGTTTGCATTTGCACTGCAACATATACTTCAAGAAATTGCTGTTTTTGTGTCTGGTGTGGATTAAATCCCCCTCTTTATATTAGGAGAAAAGAAATTGAATTAGAAAGGTGTTTTGTGAAGTAAGATTAACGAGCCATTGACAAGACATTTAAAAGAAATAGCTTTCACAAAAGCAGTAAAAATGTACATTTAAGCACACACACACATATATATACACACCTATATGATAATTTGTGTAAGAGAAATTCATCACTCAAACATCTTAAGTGGTGAAATTAAATTTATGGGATGTTTAGTTACTTAAATCTTTGCATTTTTGAACATATCTGAGATGCTCTGAGGGGCTTTACCTGAGCACAAGACAAAGAACATCCCTATATATGCCATTCTCATGTACACATTGCTATTTCCTACTTGCATTTGGCATATTTGGCATGCCATGATAACAACAACGGTATTATCTATAAAAACATTTTAAGTACTTGTATACTATATTAGCATTACTCAGGTTGCATGGGCAACACTTAATCATGCTTGTATGTTAGTGAGTATATAATAGAGGGGGAAAGAGAAAATAGTAAACTAAAGTGTAAACCATGAACTTTATTATTATGATTATCCATTGTCTGCACCCACATATTCCTATGTAGAATCAAAGAGATGTGCTGGACCTCCCTATCCCAGCTCTCTCAGGGTGAACATCCTGGACAGGTTGTCAGTGCATTGAATGGGCTATTATCATTATACCAGAAACAAATACATAATCATTAATAAATGTATTTGAAAGTATTTTGAATAACTTCTAAACCTTGTCATTTGGATATATATTTTTGTTCAATGCAGAGAAACAGGTTCTACCATATAAGATAAGATCTTCATTGTCACTGTACATGTACATTGAAATTCTGTTGAATCAACCCCCTTATGCCTGAAAGTGCTCATAAAATATATATAGAACCAGATAATATACAGTAAAAAAAAAATAAAAAAATTACAAAATAAATGTAAAACCTACATACAAACCACAAGTATTTGATGTTGTGTGTCATATTACACAGAGGAATATTGCACATTATTATTGCACTAATGATTACATTCACAACTGCACAGGGATCATGTGCAGTGGGCTTCAGATGGAGTTCAAAAGTAAAACAACTTTGTGGTAGAAACAATTTAATACTTTTATATATGTATGCTTATGTATTTGTAAACTATTGTGTGATTACATGAATACACTCCTACCATGTTCATGCGATTTTCTCCATTATTTAACATAGCATATTTGAATGAATGTAATTGAACATTCGTCAGTGCTTTTCACTTGGTGGTTTGCTATATGTTTGAGCCATTGACAACAAAATCTTTCCTTTTCATTTATTAAAATTGGTATGAAGTCCTATTATTCTGTTATAGAGGTTACAGGTCTCACAAACCAGACTGAACACAACCCATGTCTATGTGCAGCATCGTTTTATATCCAACATCATTTTAACTGAAGTCAGTTTAGCACAGGTGAATATTATTACTTGGAGGTGTCTGTCATATGTTTGTTGCCACTTTTCCTCTAAATACTCCACAAGTTTCATTGTGCTGCAGGTCAGGCCTTTGCTGCTGAGATGACTGATGTTTAATTCACTGTAAATGCAGCAGAGACAAGTCAGACTTGCTACAACTTCATGACTGTAACCAATACTAAGACAATGGGTCAACACTAATTGATTGTGTCGCTTGGCAGCACAAACTCTCCTTTGGTAAAGGACTAGTTATTATGTCTTCTGGCCTGTTTTTGAGGGATGGATACCCAGACCAGTCGAGTCAAGTCTCACTCCAGCAGGACATGCTGCTACGCTTTTTTGAGGCTTGAAATGAGATTAACTTAAATGAAATGAACAAACTTGCTCGTTGCTTGCAGCACTGTGTGTTTTGCATCACGCTATGAGAAGTGAATAGTGAAAAGTCTCGACGACAAAAGCATTAACAAATACCAGTGTAGTTACACTGACAGAAGCAGCTAGCATGCGTGCGCTGTAAACAACTGCCGTGATGTGGATTGAGAAAAGAGGTAATTTTTTAATAACGGGAAAGTTGTGGCTCTAAACGGGACATTTTGTTTTAATATATAAAAACAATATTTTTTGGGTAATTAAGTTTTGTGCTATGAACTTTCGTCCACATTTCCGCTGTACGGGCATTTCCTACGACTGACAGCTGCGGCAGCCAATAGAAGCCCGGAAATGAAAGCCTTGGCCAATAGCAGCGCCGGGGGCGGATGTTATCGGTCGTTTGTAACAGGACAAGCAGGTAAGTAAGATTTTGTCTTGTTATTTTCTTAAAATTAACGAATTGCCTGCTTGTCATGGGGAGAAAAAAACACTCCTTGGCTCGAGCGATTAAATATTGGATTGAAACGGGTTTGATTTGTTCGGCCCGTCTTTATGCAGCACGTACATAAAACGGCAGCGTTGAGAAGTCAGTGCTAGCATGTTAGCTCCTCCTGCTAGCAGCTTAGCTGTTATTGGCAGCTAGCTCACAAACTCCTCTAACTGGGAAAACCTCTCACCCTGCACACACTCACTGACCAGCAAACAAGCTGAGTGTTTTTGTTTTGTTTTGTTATTAAATTATATTTATCACTTAAAAACTCCCAACCTCAGCGGTGACATTGTTCGACATGTAAAACTTTTTTTTTCTCATCACAGGTTTTTAACGATAACGTTAGCCTGTTAGCTCTGGTTTACCAGCTGGACTTCAAAAAACCTCCCCCCCTAAAGACTCAAATCACTGCAAACAGAGGGGAAAACTTTACTTTGTCAGTCCCGATCCGTTTGGGAAAATTTAGCTAGAATTCAATCTTAAAAGCAAAATAAACACACACACACAAAAGTGAACAGACCAACGATTGTCCACGTTAGCGATAAGTTATACATGAAAAGGGTTAAATTAATGAATTAAAGAGGATGCTGCATGAATGGGAACAACTTAATTATGTCTGCTCAATGGTGTCAATTACATTATAAATGTGAAGAGCAGACAAAGTAATGGCCAGGAGACTGGAGACCACTAACATGAAGGAAAAAAGCGATAGAATGTATGAAATACTTTTACACAAGGACAGAAATAAACTATTAATTCAAGGCGCATACATTCTACTCTTACTTAAATATATTTATAAACTTTAGATTATACTTTTTAACAATGAGTTGGTCTTATGCA
>JBAMYA010000011.1:11201671-11213266 GCA_037176975.1 Arrhamphus sclerolepis | reverse complement strand
AATATATATATGTGTGTGTGTGTGTGTGTACACATATATATATGTATGTATGTATATATATATATATATATATATATACACACACAGACACTTGTTGGTGGGGATTACTAGGCTTAAATGCAAATCGAACTGGAGAGGACGCAACTGAAAACTGTAAGCATCTTATGGTTAACAAGTCTTCGTGTAGAAAGTCAGGACATGAAAAACAGTTGAATTAAAGAAGACGGGGAGATAAACTTGAGAATGTTGAAAAAGTAACATTACAGTAGGAGATAAATGTCCTGGGAAATGGGTAATAGAAGAAAAGTTTCTCTTTTAATAACTCATAAGATTTATTTTTTCATATCACAGATGATAGTTTAGTTTCATAAATACTTCTCTGTTAAATGTAGTGCATATTTTTAAATGTTAGAACTCAGTAAATAATGTATTTTAGCATTGGCACAACTAATATTATTCTAAAAGCAGGCTGTATTTATAATCTGTACCAGTTCGTATTGAACTCAGTGAAACATAAAAAGAGGAAATGACATTGGTCGGTTGCTCAGTAGTACATCACCAATCAGCCAAAACATTATGACCAGTGACTACTCATTTTGTTATAAAACAGTGTTCTGGTAGGACGATTATACATACTGGAATTCACATTAATGTGATTATTTGGCACTTGCCACCTTGCCTACCTTTCTTTATTTTTTGTAAAGATTTTGTGGCTTTAGATGCTGCTATTCACAGCGTAGTTGACAGGAAGGTAGGGCAGAGAGACAGAAGACATGCAGAAAAGGCTTGCAGAACAGGGGTCCGGAGGACTCCCATACACAGAGGCTGCAGGAGGACTGGGAGTCTGTGGGCCACCTGTGTAAACCACTGAGATGTGCAGCAGCTCATCTGTCTTAATTTTCGCTCACATCCCCAACATCATCCCCTGAAAGTAGTTGACTCTCTTCAGAGGTTAGCAGCAAGGCCTTCTACATTTTTTCCAGATTGTTCATTTTGAGCACAAGCTTCTTGTTTTTATATTAAATTTGGTCTCCAAACTCCCAAGATACCACTCTGGTGGTTCCATATGGTATCTGTGGGGAACCAGTACCAATTCACAGAGACCCCACCCCACAATACCTTGAGCCCAAAGAATCTTTTGCTAATATTTCAGGTATTGCAGACACTGCAGGACACCCTCACATGTTCTTTGTCCAGACTCTTGACTGGTCAGAGCTCCTTTGGGAGCACGAGCACCTTCTGAATATTCAGTGGTTAGTTATAATGTTATGGCTGATAATTTTGTCTTATGTAATAGTTAAAAACAGACCCTCACTGGTATTTGTGAGGGTCTAAAGTTGAAGCAACATAACAAAAGTTTCAGGGGTTCACTGAGAGAATAAATTGAAATTTCAGTGGGCTCTGTGTAATCCCACCGTTAATGTTTCGGAGGGCAGCCTCATGATACAGCCTGAAGTTGCAGACAAAGACTAAAACGTGTATTTTAAGTTGTTTTGTTTTTGTGCTTTATTTTAATCCACTAATATTAGTTACTCTGTCTTTATGGGCTAAACCCTCACAGTCATCCGTGTAGGTGCAGTAGATTCAGTGTCAAATCTTTGTTCACAGTTGTTGTCATGTTTCTTAAGACACCATGTGGTGTTTTATTACATTTAGTCTTTTTAACAGTGTTATGGAGAAGAGCTCCTTCTTGTGGCCAGTGGGTACATTACTCAGTGGGTGCTGTTGTGGTGGGCAGTCAAGTTACTGTTTAGAGTGACACAAGAGAGGAGGCAGTCTGGACGACGGTAGTTTTCTCCATCCCCTGCAGCCTTACACAAACCAGGGAGCATAATCAACTATTTAGATATTGTAAATGTCTACATTTTATTTTTTGTGAATATATTCTGTACAGATGATTTATGTTGATAGTAATTGGCAGTAAAGCATGTGGATATTATAACGCGTATGTTGTGGAAAGGGTAGAAGCAGCAGTATTTCCAGTTTAACCAGCAGCACCATTACAGCAGTCTGTGAATAACAGGAGCAAAAGTGACATTGCGCTATCTTTTGGAAGACAATGCCCTCCTGTGGTATCTTTTGAGCTTTTATGTCGTTTCTTATCTGCCCTTTACTCTAGTGGCGAGTATGAGAAATGTCTCCCGCCTACCAGTAAGCAACAGACGCGCGCGCACACACACACACACGCACGCACACACACACACACAGCACCTCTATGTTTGTCAGACTCAAATCCGAGGGAGAGGAGCTAGCCGCCATTTTCTAAGCGTCTCTCCCTAAAACCAGAGAAAAAGGCTCGGGGCAAACTGCCATCTACATTACCTTTATCCTTCTGGGAACCGGGATTTTCGCAAACGGATTGCCGTGACATCGCCTCCGTTTGAAGTAATTTGGAAAAGGAAGGACTGTTTCACGGCCTTGTCTTATATTCGCTGTGGCGGCGAGGCGAGCTAGCAGGCGAAGCAAGGTGTAGATCGTTGATTCGCCCATTGCTGAATCCGGAACGAAGCCGAGCGGCTCCGCAAACCGGACCTTTTCCGCATTCTGGTGGCATTTTTGGATTATTTAATGGCCAAGTGATCGAGTCGAGCCTCGTTTTTTGTGTTGGTGCCCTTGTTTTTTTCCACCAAAACTGCAGGGGACTGTTGCCGAAATTCCCTCGGATAGTGCAACCTCGTCACGTGGTAGGTTCCTCCTTTTTCTTTGTTAGCGAGCTAGCCAGACTGCCCGGGTCTACTCCCAACTTCTCAGCTTTTCTCACATCTGCTTTAACCATAGACACTGTCCGATCGCCCAACAGCTAATGTACTCAAGTAAGTCAGTGGACGGCCACCGTGTATTTAAAACAAGCCGCCTGTGTTTATTTCCTTAAGTCTAATTACAATGCACACCATGTCTCCGCTCAGCAATAGGTCGTAAAATAGTTGTTATTCACCATGAGAGAGCCTGGTTATGATGGCCAAATGGTGACACGAACGATGTCACGGAACCTGGGTGCAATCCTGGCATCAGTGTGTGTTTTGTGGAGGTTTTTGTTTGGCGTAAAACATTACTTTGGGGCGTAATTGACTTTACTCTATCATTGGGTGTGCGTAATTTACGTAGTCGCTGGCTAAAATGTTTACTCGCCTAACGAGGTTTGCGTATAGATCAAATTCGCCTTCAACCAAATGCTAGAAATGACGAAGTTACTAAGCTAAATAATGATCCTTAGTGTGGTTGGGTATGTGCCGTTTCACTGCAGCTGGCTTGTGAGAGACGCACGCCAGCCTGCCAGCAGGTTGTTTCTTGCATCAGCAGCTTTCTTGGGCTAACGTTAGCCAGAGGCGAAGCACATTATTTTTTTTACGCAGTCTTGACAGGATTTGGTAGATTATATATATTTCTTGGTCATGTGCAGTTTATTTGCGAGTGCGGTCGCCGTTTTTCTTTTCTGTTTTTTTTTCAATGCAACATCTCGGGGTTTAAAAGCTAAACGCGTGTTAATTTCCGCAGATGCTAATTATAATTTGAACGACGAAAAAGAAAAGGCGTTTAGACGTGTACACGCAAGGCACCAGCCTGCCCTTTAAATGTACAAATGCTTTAGTAAACACCAGGAAGACATTTTGATGATTACGTTGTGGTTGGCTAACGCTGGATGTGGACACATTTGCCGCATCTCCAGCCAGATAGTTTATGGAAAAGCGTGGGGATTATCGATGCGCCTTTGCTGACGCCAATTATTTAATTAATAGCTATGTAGCATTAACGCATTCGTTGTCGTTCAACCAGGATGTGTATTTTTTTTTTTAAGATAGATGATTGTATTGCATAATCTGCTTCGGAAATACCAACATGGCGTAGTGCGCGCTGACTAGAAACTGCAGTGAAATACTGAGCCCCCATTCATCTGACCCTGCAGACGATGCGCGCAGATGCAGCTCTTATCTTTCAGTGTTTGAAGGGAGGCTTTCTGAAAGTTTAACAAGAATACGCAGTCAGTCGCCATGAAGGACGAGTCAGAACGTTAAAACAAGGCCATCATCGTTGGTATATTTCTTCTCATGCTCAATTTGAGAAATATTTTCCATCAGTAACATCTCAGAAATAGGGAAGGTTTATTAAGTCTTGCAGAAAAACACACTGGAATCCTTTCAGGATGACATCATGTGGTTTGAGCTAATACTAGGGCCTAAATCCACCTACTTACACAGCCTGTGAGAAACCCTGCTGCATACTGACTTACGGGGCACATGCAGGGCAGTGGGGTCTGGGCAGTTTACATTGGCTTCTCCTGAACATATTTTCTTTTCTTTTAAAGGGGTGCATTGTACGTACATGACAATAAAGGATTGTTAACACAGCATGGGTGTAGGGTTAATTTTAAATACTGGCCTTGTATTTAGCTCAGATATGTGCTGTTATTCTGACTGTATCCTGAGCATCCCACTCCCCAAGATCAGTGCAAGTCATTTGTGTGTGTTAGAAGTTGTACTCTTTAGAAAATTCACCAGCAACTTCACCATAGACTTATACACACAACATTTGATCATCTCAGATACTAATCATGTTCGCTTCATTTTTGAAACTGTTTTCTCTTTAATTGGATAGTTTTTAGAAACACAAAACTAATACAACAGCAAAATGTAAGGAAAGCTAAAGTCATGTTCATTTAATTTGTTTTTTAACTACATTAGTGACATACATTCAGCTAAGCTTGTGTGTGGGTTAGTCAGTATTATTGGACTTGGGATATTGAGCACTTTATGGGAGTCATTGCATTTATATTGAATTGTTGTCTAGTACTGAAGAATTACTACTTTCTGGTTGGCTGGGTATTAGTAATTTTCCACTCAGTCCATAGTGTTACAGGACCTGTTGTGCAAGTATGTTAGTTTTATGTTCTATATAGGTACAGCTTGCTGCCATATTGCTTAACTCACATAAAACTACAAAAATATACTACAAGATTGTTGATAATTTATTTTTTATTTTTTACAACAGATGTTTTTATCTCAGTTGTCCCAAAGTAAGGTGTCTGTTCCTTGTGACCCTATAAGGTGGTGCTTTGTTGCTATTGTTTTGTTCTCAGTTACTGGAATTAATAGCTACATATTAATTTTTTTGGAAGAATGTAAAAGTTCAAATGGCACTATTGAGTTAAAATTGTATCAATATTTCAAAAGGAATTTTAGGTATGTCTTGTTTTTGTTTTCGTCACTGAATGGCGGTATATACATCCCTCTGTAAGGTTTTGGGTGTTACATGTATGTCTAAAGGGAAGCTAGAAATTTGCCTTCATAATAAAACTTGTACATTAATTTCAGATAGTTTTGAGTCCAAGGATGTTGGGAATATTTAGACAACTCCCAAGGGCAAACATTTTTTTTTATTTTATTTTTGTTAGTGTAAGTTTATGTGAGCGCTTGGGTTCATCATCTTTAACTTTTTTCTTTTTTTTTCTTGTCCTGTGTTTTCTCCAGGCTGCCCTCAGGTGGGGCAGTAAGCGGGTGGAGTGGAGCAGGCCGCGGTGCCCGTCCCTCTGCACTGCATGGCTGCGATGGCGCCCGCTCTCACCGACGCCCCAGCTGAAGCTCACCACATTCGCTTCAAACTGGCTGCCCCATCCTCAAGTCTTTCTCCAGCCAGTGCAGAGAACAACGGAAACGCCAGCAACATCCTCATCCATAGCAGTGGCCCCACTAAGTGCAAGGTCACCTCTGAAGAGTGCTCTCTTGACTTTTGCAGTGGCAACCAGGAACAGCAGCAGCAGCAGTCCCAACCCAACCCTGTGTCCCAGGCCTCGGCCCTGGGCAAACTCCAGCCGTTGGTGGCTTCCTATTTATGTTCTGATGTGACACCTGTTCCTTCAACTAAGGAGTCACTCAAGCTGCAAGGAGTCCTCATTAAACCATCTGTGTTGAAAGGCCACGGAATACTTCCAAGTTCCCTGCTCAACGGTGGAGGAGACTTCCTCTTGAGGAAGAGGCAGGCAATAGAACTCTCTGGTGGTCAGCTTAAAAGCCTCATGAGTGGCAGCACTAACGGGAGTGGCCAGCCCATGACACCTGTCAATGGTCTGGCCAAGAAGCTGAGCAGTATGTCTGGCTCTGGCTGTGTGGTTGCCTTGAATGGCGATAAACCTGCCACCACAGATTCTCAGTCCCAGAACCTGCCGTTGGACTCAGAGAGCTTGGCTGAAACCATATCAGGGCACACCCTGGTGAAAGGAACCCTTAAACAGAAGCATTCCTCTGGGGTTTCTCAAAATACAGACGGAAAAAATCTTGAACTGCCAGTGCTTCACTCTGCTGCACTTTCTCCCGTCACCCCCGACACCATGGACTCTACTGAGCAGTTACATGTGGATGAGGCTGAATCACATATACCTTCCAGGCAGCACCAGGGTTCTGATAGGGAGAGACCAAGTAGTAGTCAGCAGGGAACCCCACCTTGTACCACTGCACCACAGACTCCTGTACCCTCTAGCTCATCCTCCGACAACCTTGATGCTCACGTCCGAGAGCGCACACTTCTTAACAGTAGCCGCCAAGCCGAGATTGAAAGTAGGCTTCGGCGCCTGCGCAAACGTCTTCAGGTGGTACAGGCTAAGCAGGTGGAGCGGCACATTCAGCAGCAGCTAGGTGGCTTTTTGGACTCAGCTCTTAGCAGGCTAGTAGCTGGTAACCGCAAATCAGAAGCTAACACCCCATCAGCTACATGGAGGATTGGTCGCCACTCTTCCTCAAACAACAGAGACAGCCTAAGTCGCTTCCTGAAAAGTGGCTCCATGCCCCTGGAGCTGGAAAGGCTGTATTTGAGCGGCTCGGCAAACCTTCATTCAGCTGAAAGCGCCTTTGATTCAGATGTCACAGAAAGTAGCTCTGGTGGGGACACTGACCTGGAAGAGGACGAGCTGTCGAGAGTGGACATTGAGCAGCGGCATGTCAAAATGTAAGTGTGCAAGCAGGGGGTACTAGATAATGGTTTGTGAAGACCCAAGTTGATCTTTGAAAGCATTTTTTAACAACAAAAAAGACTTCTTGGTAAATGTCCACATTTACCAATGTAAATACTACAATCCACTTTGTAGTATTTTAGTTGCACCATGCTCAACTCGCATTACATGTGCTTTTCGTGTTTCTGTTCAACTGCCCAGTGAAAGTCCCTGTGTTTCCAGTCTCTGTAACACTCTGCTCTGACATAGCAGGTGCTAATGACAATTATAACTGTTGGGTCAAACTTCAGGGAGGGGTAGAGATACAGTTCACCCAGAGAATAAGTGTAGTCATGTAGGTGGTGTCCTGTAGAGAACTCATAGGCTTGAAAAGAATCTAGAAGGAAAAAAAAAAGCTATCATCATGGTGCCTTCCCCCTGAGAGGGCCAAGGCTGAAACTGAATGTTCTGTTTATCCACAGAGACCAAGTGAGCACCACAGAGCTTGTAACTGTTTAGATTTTAAACTGAAACCTAGAAGGAACATCAAGTTGGGGGTTGGAGGTGTTTTTCATAAGGTGTGGATTTTTTGTTCAGCCTGCTTCCTGTTGTAATGTCAGGTTTGCCTCAGCAGGGGCATGGAAATGTATTCTCTGGGAAGTTCACATCAGAGTACACATTTCTGTGCCATTAAGTATTGAGAGAGGAGGGGGAGAAAAGTACAGCAGGTGGTTTAGCAGCGTTAATGGACTTACTGGCCTGTGTAGGATTGGGTAGATTATTAACAAAGTCGCTCAGAACACTGATTTCTTTATTATCCTCCCATGTGTTGACTTTAAACCTTTGACCTAAATATCTTTATATCCTAACGGGAAGCTTTCATGTTCCATGTAAAAATCAAGAAGAAAATAGAAGAAAAGTAATCATTAAAGCAAACGTTTTGCCTTGCAGTTTATATTATAATAAATAATATTGTGAACTTCTATGTGAAGATTTTGGGAGGAGGGTTTGACACTGACTGAATCATAATGATATAATTGGTACATAGAAGTAGACAGTGGATAAGCAGGTTGGGTAATTTCTCTGAGTAAAAGGCTGGTGGTTTTGTCCTCTGTTTTCTTTCATGTCAAAATGACCTTTGTCCAGACACTTTATTAGGGATGTACCGATCTGATTTTCTCAGCCTCTGTACCACTACTTGTGGTTTTATATTAGTCGATATTTGATACCATTTTTGTCGTGAAGTAGACACAACAGTAGCAAGTTTAAGTCGAATGTAATAACTGATGGATCAGTTTAGTTTTCCAGTAACTGATCCACATATTCTGTCAAAATCAGGACCAATATCTGACTCTGATATGGATCAGTGCATCCCTACTCTGAACCCCAATATGCTCATCAGTGTGTCATAGTAGACAGCAAAAGCTCTGCATACATTTATTTTTAGAAGAAGTGTTTTTTGAGTGTGTGAGAAATAGACAGAAATGCATTGTAAATAATTCTATTCAACATAAACACGGTTCTAGCAAGATACATCAGAATATTTATTTTAAAACTAGCAGTGATGTTTTTTCCCTTAAACCAAATGGATTGGGTTTACTTGAGGTGTTACAAATTACAAAAATCTTTGTTTTCATATGACATCACAAATCAGAACTTGTGTAGAAAATATCAATGAATGTCAACACATTCACATCTGAAAGGACACAGAATACTGTCATAGTAACTGTTTTGAAGAACATTAACTATATCAAACATTTAACACATTAAACATTTCTTGTTGTTAAATATGTTTGTAAAAAAAAAAAAAAGATTATCAGTGTTACTGAAAGGAGAAATGCATTTTAAAAAAAATGCTGATTCATGGTTATTCAAACACTCATGCAGTGGGAAAATACAAACATCAAAACAAGATATCAAATTCTTCCCAGGTTAGTTAGCCATGGTAATGAGTTAGCCTGCTACCAAGATACAACCATTACTTATTAAACACATCATCATACTGATATGTGTTGCTTTTTTATTTTAATTAAAATAAAATATCTTCCAAAATGGACGCTGAATGTACCCTTTTTTTAAGTACTGAGTATAATTAGGATTGTTTTAATTGCAAGTTTTGTCAGTCTACAATAGAAAAAGCAGTTTGAGAGAACAGTTGATTGTATTGTAAACACAATTCAGAATGATTGCATCTTACTAGCATAGGTGACAACAGTAAACCTAAATGCTGTATTAATGTCGGTTGTGTAACTGATTTACCAGTTTATAGGTGTAGCTAAGGTGTACACTTAAATGGATTGTTACATTTGCTTGTTTTCTGTATTGTGTTTAAGATTTTTTTTCTTTTTCTGTTGATTTGCTGATTTGAAAATAGGTTCTACATTTTATTAGAAGACATGAATGAATTCTAGGAATTTTTATGCAAATTTAAATCAACATGAGGACTTGGATATCTACTTAAATACATTATGAAGACCACCTATCTCATGGGTCCTCAGATTTTTTTTCTTGGGAAAGACCACATTCCCTTTAATAATCTTAAACTTTGGAAATTCATGGCACGTCTTTTCCTCGTTTGCATTGGCCTGATCTAGAGTTAATCTCCCATCATAGCAAACATGTCACATCTTGTTCCAACCTCGCCATGACGCTCCCCCCCTCCTCCCCCCTAAGCCATCCTGTTCAAATTTATTGTGAAGCAGCAGCTTCTTGCAAACTTAGCCACTTCAGTGCATCAAGAGATCTCTGAAAATATTCAGTGGGCAATTTAAAAACAGTGAAATGTAGTTAGTGAATTATGCAACTAGATTTAAGCTTCTTTTTTTTGTTTGTTTTACTGCAGCAGTGTCTGCAGTTTTTCTGTTGTACCTTCATCATATCATAAACTATCAAATTTCTTCCTGCTCGCTACATAAGCAAGCTTTAAAACATTTCCCTTGTGATTTATTTAAAATTGGTTGGGACTAGCAGTGTAGTTGCAATTTGATTGGCTCATGCTCACATGGTGGAACGTACAGAGCCCTCAGTGTAGTTTGGCAGTCTTGAACATCTTCCATTCAAAGTCGGATCAGTGGCAACCTTTAGGATGCTCCCAGTGGCTGTGTGAACGCATGGTGTTACACTGTTTTCTCTGAGTACTTTTAAACATACATTTTATTCAATATAGATATAAAATAACCACGTAATTAACATACTTTGAGAGCAGGGGGATGTTGTTTTGTATTTGGAAAAAAAAAATGCAGTGCTACTTAAATGTTCTCAAAGATGGCACATTCTAAGTTTTGTATTGCAGCACTGACACTTGTTACACTTACTGCATTGTTAGTAGTGGCATAGTGGCATTATCTCTAAGCCTAATTATTATTTTATTTACTCCAAGTGAAAGCTGTCTTGGATATTAAACTGCTAATGTCGTGGTGAGGAGTTACATATTGCATAGTGATTCATCCAGCTGGTTGAAAACTGGTTCTGAGCTCTCAGCTTCATGGAACCTTAATGAATTGTAAACACACTAGTCTTTCAGGAAGTTGCGTGTGTGCGTGCATCTTTCACTATAATACCACATTTTCACAACCAGTGTTTTGTCTCAAACCATTTTTGGCTTACTGTACTCCACCATTCAACACTACAATGTAATACTTTCTTTAAACAGCAGCACCGTGTTTATTTAATATCTGTTCAGCTAACAGTAAAATACATTTTAAAAAAATGTGTTGTTTGTAATGACCGATTTTCTTGTTTTGAATTCATTGCTTACAACTAATCCTATCACCCCTGTCTGTTTTGTAGACGTGGTTTCCCATATCGTACACGATTCAGGGTCAGCCAACATCTGTTGCTGAGCTTGTGCTGCAGGGCCTTTTTCCTTTAGCCAGTGTTTCTAGCGAATGTGATGTCTATAATGGCTTTAACCAGGGTGTGGGTGCTGCAAGCTACAGAAATTAATGTTAACGCCGTTTTTTTTGTTGTTGTTTTTTTTTTTTAAACAGAATCTGCAGAATTACTTGGATATATTAGATTAGGCATGTTGCATGGAAGAAAGTGTTCTGTGTTCAGAAACGAGTGGGCGCACGCTCTCATTTGAAGCAACAATGATGCTCATCAGGAAATCTCAGTTCTTACATAATGGCGCACAGAAGGAACAAAAAAAAATCTGTAATCTGACCAGCACCAAAAGGTCTCCAGATTTGCAGCCTTTTATCTGTAACATGTTGAAACTATGGCCAGGTGATCTGGAGAACATTTTGCTCGTATGATCTTTGTGCAGTCAGAGAGTTAAGACCCCTGTTTGCCTGCTGCGTGTGAATTAGGGTAATTGGAGCTGAGACTACAGTGCGCCTTTCATACTTATGTTTCAGCATTACTCGGCAGTCTTGAGTGGCTTAGCTATGTTTTTTCCTTCTATTCATTGCAGTGATGCATGTACATGAGTGCTTGTATAGGTTTCAGGTCCTACTTGACACATCTGGATGTGTTTAGCTCAACCCAAGTTCCCCTACGCGAACCCACAGGAGTTACATAACGCCCCTCTTTTATGTAATGACTGTTGCAGCTCTCTGACTGAATTTGCCCTCTGTAGTTTTTCCTGCCCTACACCCTGTCCTGTTGGACTGCCTCATTTTGTCCCAGCTCTTGAGCAGTTTCTTCCTTCTTTTTTTTCTTTTTTTTTTGGCCAA
>JBAMYA010000011.1:11168274-11197762 GCA_037176975.1 Arrhamphus sclerolepis | reverse complement strand
TTTCTCAGCTGATGGTCCAGCCACAACACACCACTTCCCACAACACCCTCGCCTCATTTTGTCCCAGCTTTTGAGCAGTTTCTTCCTTTTTTTTTTTCTTTTTTTTTTGGCCAAACTGACTAAGGAAGCTCCTCAGTAAGATATTCTGGACCATTAGAATAAACCTGAAAAACAAGATAATTTTCAGAAGTGTTTCATTTCTTTTGATGTTTGAAAACCCTTGACTGTAGAGAACAAGGATCTTAAGATGGTGGTAGGTTCTTTAGGTTCCTTTGTTCTTGTTACAGAACATAAATTGTGACTGGTTTATGAAGCATAATTGCACAATGGCTTTAATTTGATGTTGAATTAAGAGTGTCTGCAGGTTTGTTTTTTTGCTATAATCTTTCATTACTGAGCACATTCCTTTATTAGATGGTTTTTGTACAAATCATTTTTTTTTTTTTATTATCATTATTATTATTTATTTATTTTATTTATTTTTTGCTAACAGTAAAAAGTTTGTAATCAACATTAGTATACTGCATTTTATCTGGGAATCCCCCCCCCTTTTTTTTTTTTTTTACTTTTAGCTTGATGGTAAACCTCTGTCACAATCAAATTGACTACATACATGCCAGTTCACTTTAGAATTTATATGCTTCAAACTTAAGTAATTTGGGGAGTTCCCACATGGAAGAAAATGTAACATTTTTGGCATTGGAACAACTGAAGAAAAAAATCAAATCATGCCTTGGTGGATCTACACAGAGCTGATGGTGCTGTATGCATCAGTGAGCAATGCAGTTATGCAGCTTTAAATCTGTCTGAAGTTGTAAGGACGTCTGTGCTGACTGAGTCCAAAAATGTTATGTTAGTATTGATTTTTATTGCTTCTTTAAGTTTGTGTGCTCAAAAATGGCAAGTGAATAAAGACATTGCTGTGTGCAATTTAAATTGTGCTTTACGGCGAAAGATAATGGATCCTGAGCAAAAGTTGGTTTTCCTGCTCAATTTTAATACTTTAGTGGGGGACACGTTTATGTTAGCAGGGGTCTAGAAATATGTTTAGATTTAATTCAGCCAAAATAGGGAAATCTACTGTGGAACTGCCTGCAGCACTTGGATTAAGACCCCTGTCCCTCTGCCTTTCTCTCATGAACACATCCCCTCTTAATGCACACATAAACATGATCATGCATAGTGCACATATTCGTTGGGGTGCTTTAATGCTGTCTAGATTTAGAGACTTGGTTGATTTATTTATTTATTGCACCTAGGGGAAAGAAAGTAGTAAACCTTAACTCCCTTTTTTACATCTCTTTTTGGTCTGCTTAAGCACAGAGAACAGGTAAAAGAGAGCAGATTAGTTGACCAGTCTCTTTAGTGAATGTCTGAATGAACTAGGATAGATGAAAACTGATATTAGAGGAGAAGGTGGTCAGATCTGTTGATCCTGTACATGGATTGACAGAACTAGAAAATTAAACAGCCACATAGGATAAATAATGGTGATTGCATTAGCAAATTGAACAGGCCTGATACAAGTTTTACCCACATCTTTTTACAGCTACTGTATTTAAGCAAAGAGAGCTGCTAAGTAATCTGCATAAAAACGACAACTAAGTACGTGTGCAGATACAAAAATGCGTCTGTTATTAAAGGAGACAAAATCAGAATTTGTTTTTACCTCGTCTTTGTTGAATGATAGTCCACCCGCATTCAAAACACACAAAAAATTCCAGACGTTCTGAACATCTCCATTTCATTGAAATTCCTCCTTTAGAAATGTTCGCCAGAAATTGGGCCAATCTGAACAACGGATACAAATTACGTAAAATATTTCTCACTCCACCCTTCCCGTTCTGTGCAAACCCGACCCGGCCTCTTGTATCGGGCCGTGATTTCCCATCGCTTTTGTCAGGTTGGGTCAATATGCTGGCATGTGATTTTTTTTTTTGCGTTTTTATATAAAGCTATGGTGTAATGATCACAACATGGCAAATAGTTTGAATTCTCTGCCAGATATCTAACCCAAACTTGGGCCAGGTTTGGTTTGGACAGAATGTGTGCAAGGTCGGGTCAGGCCAGATTTTCTGGGCCCGATCTAAACTCTAAATTCTGTGCATTGGCCATAGCTGTAGAAAGTTGCTCTGTCCCTTTTCTGAAGCTGCCAAAGTCTCTTTTGAGTGGCAGCAAAGGCAGCCAATCAGCACCGAGTGCTTGCATTTCACGATGAGGTTGCCAGTTAAACCCAAAAGAACACCGAATAGGCGCAAAACCATGTGTTTAAAACCTCCCCACCCCACAGCTTTCTCAGAGGTTTTTAGGAATCTTCTGAGGTATTACAGACCCAACCAAAATTTTGTTGTCTATATATCACAGAACAAGAATAAATATCTTGTTCAGCCATTCTGTATCACCTTTAAAAAACAAGGTGCATCAGTAAAGTTCAAATCCATAATTGACAAGCAAGCCTGTGATGATAAAACCTGAGATAGCTGTTATGTTGTCCCAGTTTGTGTTTGAGAGTCAGAGCTGTGTACATGTTTATCTGCAAAAATCTGTTGTTGAGCATGGGTAATGCATGTAGTTTTTTGATGTTTAGCATTTAAAAAATGGAAAAAGCGGATGGAAATTTTATATCCATCAAAATGCCATTTTTTCCTCCTCCTGAAGTATGTTGCAGCTGCTTGCGCATGTGGAAGTAGTATATTCTTAGCAGTTCTCCTTTGTAATCAAAAAAGTAAACAAATAATGTAGCTCAAGCTTGGTTTTATTTTATTTTCTGCAGTTTGTAATTTTTACCTGAAACAACAGCTGTATTTCTATAATGAAATATATTTACTCTCAAACTGCAGCATGTTACAAGACGACCTCCTGCTTAAACAAATCCCAAAAAAATGATGCGCCTTGTTTCTAAATAGACTCCTTTTTTTTCTTACAAATACAAAACATTTCTGGAAAAGATTCAACAGTATAACCCACTTGTAGAAGTTTTAAAATCACAGGGATGCCCCTCTTCGAACTTTTACAGATCTGAGTCAGGTTGTTGGACAATTTGTTTGTAACTCGTTGACTTAATAGCTGGAGTGAGCTTGTGTTTTGCAAAGTTTTATTATAGAGAAGATTAGCGAAGGTGCACATTTTTTATACTGCGCTAAAAAAAAAAAAAAAGACCGGTGGTGACGACAGTAATGAGGTCATAACCGCGGTATGTCTCAAGTCACCACGGTGTGGCAGTATGTATTTACCACCACCAGGCCAACTAAAGAAGAATGGATTGCACTTCATTCTTAGAGAAGTGCAGTTCTTTAGTGCTGCCTCTGTGAGTGGCGTTATGTTGATTAGTAGAATGCCAGTAATCTTTGTGTCTCAAAGAACTCTGAGTTTTGCCCAGCATTTGTGTTGTGTACTATGTAATATATAACTTGGCTAATAGTTTGTTTTGGACAGTACTGGTTTTGGGTAGGAAAGGAAATATAATGTCCCATTTGCATTTTCATTGCATTTTGTGGCACCAAGGTGGTCTCCACATGGCAGCTGTGACACTTGAGGGCAAGTTTTTATTTTTTGCCAAATTAGAAACAAAACACAAAAATGTCATTAATCAAACTATGCTCCTTTACATGTAGACCCAGAATATTAATGTGAACTTCTGTAAAGACCTTAATAGAAATGTTATCTTATTTAGATTAAAATCCAAAATTATATTATTGCTATCCATGTAATCATAGTTATCGTCCATCTTCATCAGATAGATAAGAATATTGTCACATCTGAGGTTGGTGGTTCAGGATTGTCACCAGATTCTCCTCATAGTTTAGCGTGGCAAGTTGCACATGTTATGCTACAGTGCTAAGTTGGGCCGAAGCCACATTGTTTTCACTGATGACATTTTGTAATTTGAGCATTCACGAGTAGGGAGCCACCTGTATAAACTTTAATCAACATGTGGTAACAGAAAGATGGAGTGTTGCAGCAGCAATAAAGGAACAGATGAACGTGATGTTGAAGGTCAAAGTAATTCTCAGTATGGAGCAGCTTCTCCTGCAGATTACTGATGGAGTGGCCCATTGGGTTCATCTCATGCTGGTGGTTTTCAGCAGAGCTGGGCCACTGTTTTCATATGGTATAGGGGTCCTCAGCTCCATACCACACACATGCGGCATCCAAAGAAGCACCGCCATGGAGAATGTGCTGACCAACAGAAAATGACAGTGCTTGACTCTGCTGCTTTGTGTGTGGAAATAAGGGAAGGAAAGTATTTCTGGGTAAAGGGAGAATTATTTTACTTAAATTGGTAGGATAAGATTAATGTAGATAACCAATTCTCCCCTCCTCCTCATTCTCTGTTTCTGTAGTGTTTGTTCATTGGACTTATAATAGTCAAAGTATGTATTTCATTTTACTAAACTCCGGTTCTGTCACTTTAACTCAAATGTGTTAGACAACTTGTCAATTCTTTTTCTGGGACAGTCATTTTGAGTAACCTGGCACAATGAAGCTTGTTCAGTCACAAGGAGTGGTTTGGATCCAAAGTGCAACAGTCTTTTTCCACCTTAACATGTACTCAAGGACAACCAAGGTTTCCTCTGTAGGTGGCTTAGTGCTGTTGCATGTATTCTTGCTGAACACTGTCTTTACATTTACAGTTCACCCCCAGGAACATGACACCTGATTTATCTTTTCTTCTCTTTTTTTTTTGGCTCAGCTTTCCCACCTACGTTGGTGAATCATGGCACACAGGCTCAGAGTAATTTGAAGTGGCTGGTGAAACAGTTTCTGTCACCAGTGATATTTTTGAGAGGAGCCTCCACAGGAACTCATGGATGCAAATTAATATCCCTTACCAGAGCATTGATCTGATGCACTAGTGGACATAATCAGGACTGTTGCCGTGTTTGAAATTTGCCACATAGAGTGTGAGTGCAGTGCATGATTGTTTGTGCAGAGCAGGATTGAGTCTGTAGGAGAGCAAAAGGAAATGGTTCAAGCAGGAAGTGCTGCAGCTGTATTTACTGCTTTGTCCTTGATTCTGTATCACAATGAGCGAGCCATAGATGGGCAAATGTGGCAGCTGAATAAAGAAAGGAATCAAGTGATCTTGAACTGCTCTGATTTGTGGCTGACTACATTAAATTGAAGATCTGTTTCCTCCTTCGGCTCCACAATAAAACGGGATTCCTGCTTGGATTATTGGTTATCCCAGTGTCTGCTGCTCTGTTCCCTGACCCAGTCCCAGCCCAACCCCCTACTGTACTCTATGGCCTGTAGATTGCTTTTAAAGCTCATCTGTTCCTCGCCAGAATGCCAGCACTTCCCAGGCCTGTTGTCCCAGTTTTATTCCCTTCTTCCCGTTCTCCCCCTCTCTCTGCACCCTTTCTCAACTTCTTTAAATCTTGATGGCACTCAGAAAATTGAAAACAGAGATGATTTGTGGAGGGGAGAAAGCACATAAGTGTAAGCTTTATCTTTGTCTAACATCTGAGTCATTTTTATTGTTCCGCCAGTCTGTGCAGCTCATGTTTGGTTGAAACAGTGCCCTCTCTGGCTGAAGCCTCTAAGTGCAAGAGCAGACATTTTCCTCTGATGTCTGGCTTTGAAATGCCCATTCTGTGTGTCATACTGGTAAAATGGAGTACCCTCCTCTCAGTTGGTCTGCTCTTTGCCATGGAATTTATCAGTGCAATGGAAATGCCCAGTTTTTCTTTTTTTTTTTTTTTTTTAAATATCTCTTGCAACTATAATTTCCTCCTATTTTCTTTTAGACCATAATGCTTTTCCAGGCTGCCTCCAGGTGACATTGCAGGGAGCTTTCTGCATTGCTGATTCACTGACCTCTGCAGTCTGACAGGGGAAATGCTTTAATTATCGGTGTGTGTAATAGTTTTTGTATCACCTGCGGTGAGATGAGACGCATGATTACATTTGTTTCTATATTATTTGAAACCACTGAAGACTCTAAGCAAACACATTACTTTCAACTGTAAAAAATTATATCAGTACCTTATAATAGTGGATTGGATTCTTTTTTTTGTGGGGGGGGTTTCTCAAGGAACTTAATTAAATCATGTTCAAAGAAACACAACTTCTTTCTCCACAGATGGAAGCGAGCAGAGAGCCGCTACACTGTAGAGAGAGCTGCTATCATCAGCCACTGGAACTGGCTTCAGGCCCACATCTCGGACCTGGAGTACCGAATCCGGCAGCAGACCGACATCTACAGACAGATCCGTGCCAGCAAGGTTAGTCACTCCTGTTTGGTAAATAGGAATCTGTTGGGCTGAGAGAACTTCCATATGCTCTTCCAGTGACTTAAAAGCTTTTTTCTTTTTTTTTTTTTTTAAGGCATCAAGTGTTTTAATTAAGGCAGTGTGATGATGAGGCTGCAGGCCTTTGTGACCAGGGTCTCTGCAGTGTTATTTAATTGGTACTTATTTATTTTTGGGATACAAGTGTGACACTCATCTCCTCATTTAGGGCTCGGTAGAGTTGGGCGGTGTTGCCCCCAGCACTGTGCTTGCAGGTGGGACAGAGGTAAAGACAGAACCTGTAAATACTCAGGTAAGCAGAGTAACATGTTTTCTCATGCAACTTTTTCAATCAGATCTGTTTTTGTGTTGTCTTTTCTTTTTTCTTTTTTCTTTTTTTTTTTTACTGTGAACAAAATCCTAGTCTGAATGGAATCTTCCTGGGTTTTTTGTGTTACTTCATTGTGTCCTGCTTAAATATTGTAATTTCTTTTTTTTAATGTACATTAGTTAAGAGGCAAGACACTCTTAGTTTTCCCCTCCCTCCATCACTTTCATGTATTGTGTTTTTGTTACTCTGTGCATTGACAACTTTGGTCAAGTAATTGCACACTGAGTGGACCCGGTAGGATCATTATGGTAGAGCACCTGGTGCTCTACTGGGTTCTCCCCAGCGTTTGAGGCCACGGTGGTGTGGAGAAAATTGAAAAAAAAAAAAGGGGGGGGGGTAAAATGGTTTAATTTCCTGCAATTTCAAAGGAAGAAAAAGTAATAAAACCAGACAGCAATGAGTGTGCATCACAAGATATTTTTGTCATGTGACTGCCAGCAAGAAGACTGAAAAATCTTTTAAACAAAGTTGCACCATTCATGCAAGTTGAAGACCTGCTCCATTTAGAAAACTTTCATTACAATCACATAATACCTCTAGTCACAAATGGCCCTTTTCCATTAGTGCCTACTTGGCTTGAGTCTACTCTGCTTTAAGGCTTTTCCACCAGGTCATAGTACCGGCTAGTACCTGCTTTTTTTCGCACCTCCTTGGCCGGGGTTCTAACTGAGCTGAGTCGGGCTGAAAATGCAACGTCACCAGGATGCAAGCTACTGATTGGCCAGAGAGTGATGTCACTGATGAGTCTTGAAAGTGACTCCTTCACACCTGCCATGTTTAAAACTCTGCAACAGCGACTGGGATTTACTTTTACCTTTACAGCATTACTTTTACAAGTAAACTTTGATACGGCAAAAAATGGCAGTCGATGCCAGTGGAAAAGGGCCATTTGACACCCTAAAAATATCCAGATTGACTGAGCAACCAGCTGAGATCCAATTACATTTATTACTGATACAAAAATATCTGGAAACCTGTATTTCTCTTTTATGCAAACAGACTAATCTCTAGTGACGACTGCGGCAAAGACCACAAACTAAGATGCTCATTCTTTTTTCAGTCATGCGCCATCTAAGGGCTGAAATATGTACCCATTTTTTAGTTTATTTATTTTTATGCGGATTTAGTGGCACGGATGTTGATCGGTGCTCAAAATGGGTAGAAAAAATAAAGACGAAAGGGCAGACATATATGCTGGGGAAGAACCCTGGCACCAACTCTTCTTTCTTTCTGCTCAAAGCAATAAGGAGCAGCATGAGTGAATATAGCAAAGTAATTACAATTTGTACAGCAGGTCAGGACAGTTATTACTCGAGTTGTTTCCTCTGTTTTTGTAAAAAATAGATAAAAGGTTCCTTTGTGTCTGTCAATTTTACCTCACAGATGTTTATTCCATCATGTTTATCATGTTCTGATGAGTGCATTTATTTTCAGGATGGGGGAGATTTAAGTATTAAAGTTAAACATGTAATCATAACAATAGAATGTTTGCTTTTGTTTTTATCAGCTCCTTGTGTGAGCTTTGAATATCATGATTGTTAGATGTAAAAAGCTGTCAGACACACTAGATCCCATAGATTTGGAAGGAGCTCCTTCAGCATTCATATAATTATTTCTTTTTGCTTTTTCACATTTCATGTTCCTTGTTCAATTTCTTGGCAACTATATTCTTAAGTGATTAAATTTTGCAACTACAAAATAGTTTTACGCGTAAAAGACTGTGAAGTAGATACAAGCCATGTGTCTGAATGAGCAAGCAGGTTTTATGTTCTTTGAAAGCCTAACCCTCCTGACAAATCTGAACTTAGGAATTTGAGTGTGGGATAAAGATGATTTGTCTATTATGTCATTTCCCATTTTTTTTGTACTTCTTGGATGGCAGTCTGGTCCGGTGCCAGTTAATATGAGGTGTCGTCTCACTGGCTTTGTCTTATCTGTTGATGCAGGATGGTGGTTCAGAACGGCTGGAGCACACAAGCACCACCCCCGTCACCAACACAGAGCAGGGCCCTTGGAAAGGTCAAAACGGGCAGCCAGTCAACGGCGTCCTCAGCAGGTATGACTGGTAATGATTGCTTCATGTCAAGTTCCCAGAAAGGGCAGTTGGCTTTCTGAGAAGCACAGGGGGAGGGCTCTTGTATTTTGGGGATTTGTAATTATGAGATGCTGACGTTAGCCAGAGCTGGAATGACTAATTATCTAATTTATGTATTCACTGAAGTCAGACCTTTGTTTACAGCCAACGTGGCTTCTCATGAACAGCACAAGTGTAATTGATAAGATTAAAATCAGCTACATTACATCAAGATAATGTTCTCCAAGACACTATATATTGTGCAGGGTTGCTCTCTGTTTATTTACTAAAGCTTTTAAAGGAGCGGAGGCAAATTTGCCATGCTTGTACTTTTCCATCTGTCAAAATATCCACTGAGGAAAAGGTCAGCTTGCAGCTGTTTTTTAACAGCAGTGTTAGTTCTTTACAGATTTATTGAATATACATATATATATATATATATATACATGCATACATACATACGTATGTGTACATATACATATATATACATACATACACATATATATATGCACACACACAATATTTTGCATCACTTGATGATATGTCCACCTGCTCTGAAGAACTAAATTTTAGCTCATCATTTTATGGTGCAGAAATTGAACATATGTGACCTTACTCGCTGTGACAGGGTGGTGGACGGTGCAGACACCAAGCAGCCAATGCCGTATGACAGCACATGTGTGGCTGCTCGTACGCGGCCGCTAGTCGGCTGTCGCCGACGACGGCTCATCCAGCCCAACACGGTGCCCAACCTCAACGGCAAGGTGAGTCATGTTGTCTGCCCCTCCACCCTTATTTATTTCGGGCTTTTAATGAAATTCACGATCATTTAACACACTTGCTTACTCAGACTGGGATGAGAAGCTGCTGTAAAATGAGGTTTGATACTCAAGTATGTGTTTCCACGTTGACAAGCAGTGAATGGATTGTTGTTCTTGGGTGTTTTAGACCATATTCTGGTTCCTTGTTTTGTAACATAAGTAAATGTTTGTTCTGTGTATATATGGAAAAAGTAGATCATTGTCCTTTTAGAGTTGAATAACTAGGAATAATCGTTGTCATGACTCACAATTTTGAATCGAGAGGAATAGAAACATGAAGTGATCTTGAATGCTCTTTCACTGAAAACAGTAAAATGTTTAAGTAGGATTTAATGTTCTGTATCATTGCGACTTTAACATTTAAATACAATCAACTACTCTGACATATTCTGGCATGACAGGCTCATTGTGTTATGAATATTAACAGTGTGGCCGTAGAATGATACACAACCCATGTTTGTCTCTTTGCAGACGCAGAGAAACAACTTTCTCCAGTGTAACTGCAGGGTGAACCCCAGCTGTGTGATGTGTGGTGGCTGGCCCACCCCTAGGGAGGACCCTCAGTATGAACTGCCCACCCTGGAGCGCCTGTCAAGGCTGGATCTTGGCATCCACCCCATCCTCTCCTTCCCTGATGGTCAGTGCTGGACTGTTGGCTCAACAGAGAACTTGAGTTTACGCAGGCATTTCCTACTTTACATCTAGAGGGGAAGACAAACAAGGAGTGGCCCTAGAGAGACGGCTTGACAGGAAATACTTGGGACATTTTTAGGCTTTTAAATAATCTCTTTTTTTTCTCTATATCTTTTAATTTATGTCATTATTTGAAGTGTTCTTTTCTATTCTTTGTCATTTGCTGGTACTGCTGTTTGCGTTATGTAAGAGAAAACTAAAGTAAATAATGCATATTTTTGAGGAGCCTTTTTTAAATCACAAACATTTAGCAGCTTATGTAATTTGTAATTGTAACAAGAGCAAGACAACAAATTTGGCCTGTCCTCATGTACATTGTAAATTGTGTTTAAAAGGGGGAAATAAGAAGAATGACCTGTTGGAAATGTTTCTCAGACATCTTTCCTTTATCCTTTTGTCAGATGTTTGTATAGGCCTGCGTCTGCAGCAGGTGATGAAGAGCCAGTGGCAGATGAAGTCACTGGAGAGGAGCAAACCACTGAAGAAGCTCTCCCTCAAACACAAGCTCTCCTCGTCCAAAGAGAAGCACAAGTTCACCAACTCGCTTATGGCAGTCAGTAAGTACAGAGGTGATTGTGCTACATATTTCTTCAACATAGACATGCCCGCATAATGACACTCAAAATGTCCTTAATGTCCCAGAAATTTCTGATATTATTCACAGTAACTGTTAAACAGACAGATCAGCTTTCTGAGACGGACACCAGAGCAGATGTTGATTTCACTAATAACCACTTGCTTAGCTGATAGGTGCAGTTAGCATCTACTGTGATCTGCTGAAGAAAAATAAAACTTTAAGATGTTAATAAGCCTGTCACACGTCTCTACAGCTTTGCTGGCTTTGCACAGACCCACACACAAAGATCACAACTTGTGTGGCTCGCAATAACACATTTACTGCCGTCACTCTTAGAATGACCAGAGGTTGCTACAAGCTGAGCACAACAAAAGTAGGATGACTGATGCACAAGAGTCATGACACAAGAACATAATACACTCACCTCATTGACATACAAGCATCCATGGACAATAGACTTGCACAAAGTAGACATCTGCGCAAATCTGAGACACTAATTCACTACATGATGATAAACTTGCACAAGATAAACATCAGAGCAGCCAAAAAACACCAGTGGATCATTCCAAATGAGCTCCAATCTCATGCAACATAGACTTTCTGCTAAAACGTGGAGAACAGATCACATAAATACTGCCGACGATGCGCTAGAAGTCTGTGTCACCGGTTTAGGTGCCTTCCAACATTCATTATCCAACACTGAAAACCTCAAGTTCAGTCTTCACAATTTTGCCAGACGAACCTCTAATTTATGTTAGAACCCAGCGAGTAGGCCGCAACATGAAATGGAGACTGAAGACATGAAATTGAAAAGTAAAAGCTTTGATTAAAATCCAATAACCCCCGCCCCCCCCGATACGACGTGTCCTATCAACCTCTTCACAGGTGCTGCCAATGAAGCAACTAGCACCCCACCCCTGCACTGCTGTGGCAAATCCAGCAGAGATGCAGAGTTGTGTAACAAAGCTGAATAATGTATACAAAATATTGTTAAAGTAAATGTGTGTGTGTGTGTGTGTGTGAGGGCCGAAACACTGAAACGTGTTATTTCATGATTGTGTGACTGCCACCTGGTGTTGCAGGACTAGGCCACTATAAAAACCGTGCTGAGAAGTCGAGGACTGTGGACAGCAGCATGGGCAGCAGCAGCGCTTTGCTCAGCACAGCCAGGCTGGAGGGCCAGGCCGGGTGCAAGACCGAGCGGCTGCACGGCCTCTCCACCTCCTTGGGGCCTTACGACAAGAGCTACAGCCGCAAGAGATTAAGAGAGCACTCACTGGAACGGGCTGACTGTGAGTTTCTAAAAACCAGACCCTCATCAGAGACTCGCAGGCGTGTCTGCATGAGAAATGTCTTTATTATGATGTCATTTCACTGTAAACTATGCACGTCATCTGAATCTGTGCTTTTACTGTCCTCCAGCTTCTCCTAAACTTTACGTGGACTTGAGCAGCCCGTGCACGACTGTGCCCAACATGCACTCATCCCTTCACAGCCCGCTAACACGTCAGCTGTCCACGTCTTCAGAGAACTCCACACCTTTGGGTGCTAGCAGCCAGAGCGTCCCAAGTACACCTGTAAGAACCAAGCTGAATGTGCTTTTTTACATTTTCAGTTTACTGGCTTAGTAACTGGTGGCTAACTGGATGGAAAGTTATTCTGTTTTAGTAACCCATCTAAAAATGGCTGAACTGTTGTTGAGCTGTGTGGACATCTGGTATTTACCCATGTTCTTGTTCATGATAAGAGCAATGAGCGACTGTATAGTTTTAGAGGCATAATGGGTGAAATGTCAGACTCAGACTCAGATGTCTATTACTGGAAGTGAAAGTGGGGCAGCTGCTCCTCTCTGATACAGACATCAAACAAACTGAGAACAAATGGTCTAAATGGACACAATTCAGTCTGGTATGAACCTTAGCTTTTTTGTGTTTCTGTTAAATGTTGAGTACATAATTGAATGCAGTTGCAAGTTTAGGGGAGCTCATGGAAGAAAAACAAGCTTTGATGGGTCCGTTCTCTGGTTTCCTCCATAATGTGACTGCCAGCCAGCAGAACAGTGAAAATCTGTTCGTTATTCAGATGTTGCATATTGGATCATTATTTGCCAGGCTACACCGCTGCTCCATTCCTCCATATTTCTCTTTAGGAATTTATTACATCTGGTTGCCTTATTTAACTGAGCTGTTTATTCAGATATTTTAACTAAGACAACAGTTGTACACTGTTAAGAATGAAATAATCAACTTGCATATCAAGACAACATTAAAGCCAGGATTGTAATTTCTAGGCATGAAATCACACAAAATAATCTCGCCTGTATTTTTCATTGTTGAGGAAACAGCTGCCTTGTTTGAATATCCTTTGAACTGTTTGAACACAGTGAACAGGGCTTGGTCCTTTCGTTCACTTGACCCATACTGATTTAAAATGCAGTTAACCCATCGGGCAGCATTAAGTGGGAGTCATGTTGTTCTAAAATGTTCTCCCTATTTCCTGTGTTCTCATACGCTAAATTCTGATGCAGCTAAATTCATGTTGATGCCTTTTTTAATTAGCGAAGTCCCTACTTCCTTACTTTCTTAACTAGACAGATAACGAGTGTATCAGCAACTTGATTTATTTTCCTTCATTTGAAAATGTTTGAAGCTAAGAGGTTGATGAGCAATTGTAAGTGAGCATGCAGCTCTTCCTGTTGACAAATATAGAAAGGAAATAAAGAGGCAAAGCTGCATTTAGAGTGAAGAGAAATGCAAACAAGCTAACAACTTTCAAGGACAACAAATAGTGGGAGATTATATTGATATAATCCTTAATGTCTGGTCTCAGTAACTAAACATGTAGTTTAAAATCCATAGCCATGTTTCAGAAGTTGGTTTCTTGCTACAGCACATCCTGAAAGTTTGTGTTTTTGAGAAAAAAAGGTGGAGTTAGAGCTCTGTTCATGGTTTTTACATATTGTGGTTAGTGAAGTAGAACAAGTGCAAAGAAACAAAAAGGCAGCAGCATCAGTTAACGTCAGCACAGCTGCTGTGGTGTGTCTGGATTGTTTTTCATTTGCATACACTACCCATTTGTTTTTACACAAAGTCTGATCATGAACTGTTGAAATGATGCCTGAATTTTTTTACTTACCGCAAGCATGAGCGATTTTATGGGTCGAAAACTCTCTTAAGATTAATCAACATTTTCTAAACTGTCAGTATAATTGTCAACATGGCTAGATAAATTATAATAATTGATAGTTAATTCTGTTTGTGCTTGCAAATGAAAAACAGTCTGTCAAAGACTGGTGTTCTGGTGCTTGTGAGCTGATACTGGGGTTACCCACCATCTTCAGTTTCTGTTTGTCACATTTGTTTACAAGCGCTTTTGATCTCCAGCAGCAGCCAATCAAGAGGAGGCGAGGCGAAAGCTCTTTTGACATCAACAACATAGTGATTCCTATGTCTGTGGCTGCCACCACCAGAGTGGAGAAGCTGCAGTACAAAGAAATCCTCACACCCAGGTAAGAGCCACCTCCTACTGCCAGTTCTGGCTCTGCCGGTCCTCTTCACCACCCTGAATGTTTTACTTTTAGCTGCCAGTTTCATTACTGATGCTTGTTTTTCTGTTAGTTGGCGATCAGTGGACATCTTCTCACAGCCCATAACTGAAGAGGAGAATGAACGCGAGGTAAACACAGGATTCATATCTATTTGTAATGTATGATTTAAAAAAAAAAAAAAAGACACACCAACTCAGATTATCATTTGTACTGCTTGTATTTTAGTCAAATGAGTGAACGGTGACATCTGGTGGACACATTTCAAACCTCTATTCACCGTTTTCATCAAGCCAAATTGAAACATTGTAAAATCTGGGAAAAATCACCTAAACAGACACATTTAAGTTAATACTGTTGAAACAACAGTTCTTACTTTCAAATGAAAAAAGATTTTGTAACACTTGGTCAAAACATGTCCTACTTAATGACCTGGTGGATCTGAAGGTCAAATGATTATCAATGTTTTGTTTTTCGTCTATAAAGTTTGATATTTTTGGATTTATGGGTGTGCGATGCTGGGAATCACTGAGAAATCTGATACAAATGTCAATAAGTCAATACATTTAAGTCCACATTAATTTACCAATCTTCTCTAGAATGTCATACTTCAACACAAGTGAAGCAAATATTAAAATGCTATTTGGGTCCATAAATGTGCCCTTAAATGGTTAAAGCAGAGATATTTTCTCATTAATGAAACTTTAATGAAGAGGACTTGCAGGGTCCTGATGATGTGTTGTCTGCCTCCAGGTTGAGGACCTCACAGACGCAGCCTTCGTCCAGCTCCACCTGCCGTATGAGGAGCAGGAGCGTTCCCGCTGGTCCTGGATGGCCCTTGCTCCAGCTAAGAGGAGGGGCAGCAGGTGACCCGCGCAGCCGCCACACTGTTGACTTCCCTGTATGTGGTCCTAGACCGCAGATGTGACACTCTGACGTGCGTCCCTCAGGTCGTATAAATCCATTGACGGGCGGACCACACCGCTGCTCTGCGGGACCAACCCTCCCACCCCTCAGCCTGCGTCTCCAGACCCCGGCCACTGCCCCATGCTCCACGACTACAGCCATGTGCCGTCACCAATGAGCCCTGCTAGTCCTGACGCCTCCTCCAACCCCCACACGCCATGCTCAAGGGACTCCCATCGGCTGCTGTCCAGTGAGGACACGCGGTGCTCAACACCAGACTTCACCTTTGAAGAACGGGTATGTCTCGGCTCCAGTAGGGACTGAACAGCTCCACCTGCTTTAAATTGGCTGTTACAACTTTCAAATGTATTTGTCAAAGTTCTGGAATCTAATTTTTGGTCCATATTGGGTTTTTGTAACTTGATTCACCTTTGGCTTGAGAATTGCACCAGTACCACCATTTTTCTTTTCAAAAACCAGTTTAAAGGCAGATTTAGACGACACACTTTAAAAGCTGGTTTTCCAGCTGTTGAGCTCACCGTGAGTGATCAGTGGTAATCTGTCAGCACTTAATCATCGTCTAACAACTCAAATACTCATCAGATGCTCGCCAACGTGTTTCTGGGCCTCTGCCGACAGCGTTGTGATGTTCAGTATGCCAAATATCTGCCAACAACGGCCAATTAGAGAGCAAGGCAATGTTTCATGTCACTGTGAGGAAGAGAAGCTTGTAACACACCGTTCTACAATATGAGCAGACAACTACCTTTAGCATGTTTTTATTCTCATTCAAGCTAACCTTCAACTGGTACAGAACTCGTGCTGAGCTCCTGATTTCTTCACCCATGGTCCTTTTGTTTCTTCATTTGTATTCTGTACAAATCATCAAGCAAACACCCCTTACTGCTCATCTATTTTTCAGTCTTTTTTTTAAATATGCAAATCCTGTTTTCCTTGTACTTTACACCTACTGTCCATGTGAGTTTTGCTAACAGAAAGTGTTTTAGAGACAGAAATGTGACCGAGTCAGACTACGTAGTGCGTGACTGTCCTGTGCCAGTCAGTCGCAAGTGACAACAAGTTGTGCAGTCTGAAGGTGGACTATGGTAGTCCCTGTGTCCAGGACACTATGGAGACCCTTCAGACCTTTTTTTTTTTTGGGTCACTGTTGAACATTTGAGTGCAAATTCCAACAGTGTGTTTCAATATTTGATCTGAAACAGTAACCCTTTGATTTATTGTGTGATTTCAAGTCATGAAAAACGGCAAAATGTTTGAGGTCAGAAATGTTTTTGTCATTTATCAGTTGTCATTTCTGATTGAGCCAAGGCAGGAAAAAGCAGCAATTAGTGGAGTTCAAATGTAATTACTGTTAATTGGGTTGAATGTTTACGGAGTTAGAACAGTCTCAACAGCCACAAATGTGCAGCACGATTTTCAAATGCAGGTTTATGGAGACGACCTGTTGTGATACTTAACATGCCAGTGTGAGGTTTCATTCTAGCATGTTATAAAGGTTCCTGGAGGCTTTTGCTGATTAAATATTGACTGAGATGTTAGTCTATAGAGGATCAGGATCCTGGATCTGCAGCTGTTTCATGTAATGCGCCATTATCAAAATATAAAAACCAGCACAAGACAGAAAACTGGGCTACTACTGTATCAACACTGATCGTGTGTGTTCAGGTTTGACAGCTTTAGTCTACTGGGGTAAAGCTGGCGTTAATGCTACCTTCTAACCAAATGTCTCCCGTGAAGAGTGTTTTAATTTGTTTAATGCGTAAAGGCCAGTGAGATCAGTGTTTGTGTGTTAATGCATGTTGGTTTTTTTTTGTTTTTTTTGGTTTGTTTTCTTCAGACGGTAGCACCATGGGAGCGTCGCAGCTTCCCCCTGCCAGAAGACCCGGCCCCGGAGCCTGAGGCAGAGACCGACCACATCATCAGGCCCAGAATGCGCAGCATCTCAGGTTGCCGAGCAACAGCCTATGGACGTCTGGACTCGGATGACATGGAGCTGCCTTGTGACGATGACAACGGCCCCAAACACCGGGCTTCTGCCCACCGATGAGTGGCGGGCTGGCAGAGGTGGCCCGGCTCGACCCACACAGCTCCTCTCTGGCATTAACAAGCAGAACCTCAAAGCATAATAAGATATTAAATGGGTTCCTGTTGTTTGATATTCAAACATCAGTCTAATAATTTTCACAGTTTTTAGTGAATATTAAGGAGATAGAAGCCTTTCCCTACATTTGTTTTTGTCACAGGAAAAAAAGATAAATGTAAAAAAAAAAAAAACTATAAAACACATTACAAAAAATAAGTTCTGTAGTAAGCTAAACAATGTACATGGGGGCTTAGTGGTGTTTCATATGTCGCGTGTACACTTGTAGCGCACTATGTAGCGGAATCCTCAAAATATGGCCAAAGGGTGTTTTTCTATTGACTAGTTTGCTTGTAATTCCCATGTACATTTTTAGTGGAGTGACAAATAACAAAACAAGGAAAAAAAAGAAAAAAAAAGTCCTTCCCTGACACCCTCATCCACCTCCCCCACATAAACAGGTACATTTGAGATGTGGTTCCCTCCCTCTGCCTCTAGAGGTCGCCTGAAATCACCAGAGCACTTCCCATACTACCAGGTCTAATTTTTCTGATATGCTTGTTTTTAGTTTTCCCCCCATTCCTGACATGTTTAGTTTATCGTTCTGTCTGTATCTGTGTGACACCACATTGTCTTTGTAATTTTTTTTGTTCTTTTTTTCCCCTCTTGCTCTTCTTAATATTAAATCATTCCTCGAATCCCGTCTTGCGTCATAGCCGCCGCCTCTCATCTTTCAGACCAGGTGGTTCTTTTTTTTCTCTTTTTCCTCCCCTGCACTGGCCCAGCAAAAAGCTGCTGCATGCTGAAACATTTAGTCTTACGACAAATTGCAGCTAATTTCCCTCCTTTTGCAGACAGTGATGGTGTAAGTCAGCTGTGGCGTCACAGGATCCAGGATTAACTCACTGCTTTTATCTAGTTTCTCACTTCAGCTCAACAGATTATCAAATATTCAATATGTAGCAGCCACCCCAAGCTCAGGTTCTTCAAGGGAATATATTTTCTTTTGTTCTCTTTTCCTCAGATCAGATTTTGACCAGACCCCCCCCTCCCCCTCCCACATCCTACATCCACTGTATAATCATACACTTTGACCCCACCCACTCCTCCTTACCTAATTGCTATGCAAAAAACAAAAAAAAGATGTATGGTTTTCATTTTACACCTTGTTATGCCACAACCATTCAGTCACTGTTATTTTTTTTGTAGTTAAGCAAGATGTCAATGTACCTGTTTGATTGTTGCAGCAGTTAACCTAATCAAAAAGCAGAATTGTTTTCTTTTTGTAAATAGTACCATTAAAACATTTATGTTTAACTTGGAACAGTTGCTTTGGCCTTTTTCATTCACTGTTTCTGAACATTTTAGAGACTTGGATAGACGGGTGTAGTGCTACATCAAGACTTCATGAGTGACTTCTTAGCATTTATTTCAAATACACATATACAGCAACAAGAGTCATAAACCAGTTATTGATCAAATGCACAATAACGAGAACAATCACATTTCCACAACTGTACAGCGTCAGAAGTACCCTCCCTCCCCCAAAATAAAAATAATTTTTTTAAAAGTGACGAGTTTTGTTACTGCAGAACCTTTTAAGCTGCAGATTCAACCAGCATCCCTCAGCGCTCGTTCCAGTCCTGCAACCAGAGATGAAAGCGGTCTACTGCAACAAAAGAGTTCAGCATGCAGATTATGTTGCAAACACTGTTAAGTACTGTGTGTCGGATCTTTTGTCTTTGCCAGCAAGAAACCAAACCGCTGAGAGCAAAGTGTGTTTTGACCCTGTATCATCATCATAATCATATCAGTGATTCTATCCAAATCCAGAGCATACATATTTATATATAGGTTATACAAGGAGATCACTTTGTGAAAGGGAGGCAACAAGCAGATGTCTCTTACAAGAGGTGGATGCAAGAAGCTGTTTCATTCATCAATGTGACTAATGGATCTTTAGGTAGTACGGATCAATATAAGGACGATTTTCAGCACGCGAGCGACACGTCTTTAGGGAGCTCCTTTATTTTATCTGGTTGGTATGAACGTTGAGTAACTGATCCTGAGGGCAACGTTGGCGTCATGGTCACACCTGCTACAAGATATTCAGATCTGGGGTACTTGGGCTTAGTGAAGGGTGTTTCATAGCTAGTTATTAATGCAGCTGAGGTGATGGGTTTGACAGCAGCCGTCCTCATCCTTCAATACGAAGCTCTGGAGTGTTTAACGTGGTTGGTGCTCAGGTGTGAACGAGTGAAGCCATTCCTGTACTGTTTTGACCCCCTGCTTGGCAACTGTCAATCATTCTGATGGCATGTTTGTCAGTCGGCTGACTTTTGTAAATTCTGAGAGGATAAAGAACATGATGCATAAGATTTACAGGCAGTAAAAGCACCTTTTATTGAGGATGTTTTTCTGCTGCTCCTCAGTCTGGCATCTCAAAAACTACTGAAAATCATTCTGTTCTTTTGAGTTCTGTAATCAGTGACAAGCTGAAGTCTTTCTACTCATAACTTAGCTGTGAAAATTACACTTAAAATGCCTCGAGGTAAACTTTCCTCCCTATACGGCAAGCTTTAGCGCATTTACAATGAGAGCAGTAAAAAAAAAAAAAAACACTGACAGTAGCAGGCACAATACAAATGTTTTTCTTCATATCAAATACATGTCATAATATCCACAGAGTACAATTATAAAACTGTGCCCAACACAAACCAAAAATTCTACTCTATATGTTTTTTTTTCTTTCTTCTTCCTAATTCCAAAACATAAGACCTCTGAGAGGCCAGGAGTACCTCTATTTCAAAGCAAGCAAGTTATTTAGTTCCCGGTGGTTGAAAGGTTCTCGTCCATTTACTGTGAGCTGAGTGAAGTGGTCTGCCTGCCAGAGCTCTGCTCCTGCTTACTTAAGTCCTCAGGCCAGATGCTAGCATCTGTTCACCAGTTATCAAGAACCTTTAGGCTGGTAGATGACATCTGAGGAGCAGAAGTTCCTGCGTTCACCACCAGCAGCCTGACGCAAGCAAATAACTTTCCTGGGATGCATGATGCAGTAATCACGAGCATCCACTGGACTGTCTGTACCAGTGTAAGTACCAGTACACCGCCCAGAGCATCTAAATACTGGATACGGTTGAGTTCAAAATAATACCAGCGTGATTTATTTTTTAAAGTGAGTAAAGCTCAAAATCCTTTGAATAGGTTTTATTTCCAAACACAGATGTATCAGGAACGCTGCTCATACTATTTTCTACATCAAACCACGTAGAAAGATTTTTCAAATTTACCTTCTTTTACAGAAAGTGAAGAAAAGGGGATGTTAAAGTGCAAACTTACTGTATAAACTTAGGATTTCTTGCAGATGTTTCCTGTGAATCAGTGAACTAATATTTACTTGTGTAAATGTGTCACCTGTGGACAGGTATTCCAGGCCAGGACCATGGAACTACAGTCTACAATTCCTCTGCATTTCTTTGTTTTTCCTCAGAAACAGCATTTTAGAAGTTTTCTATCAGGTCTTGGTCCAGGATTGGACCATCCACTCCATAATTTTAATCTGGTTGGTCTGGAACCAAGATGCTGCTAGCTGGAGTAGCTTGGGGGGGGGGGTTGTCTTGTTGAAACACCCATTTTATGTGAATTTGCTCTTCAGCATAAGACAACGTGACCTCTTCAAGTATTTTTGATGTGTTCAAACTGATCCATGAGCCCTGGTGCATAAATAGACCTGACGCCGTAGTGAAATGGGACGTTCCAGTCTGGAACGTCCCATTTCACTCTCAGAAACACACTAAAACCAGCATGTCCAACATTTGCTACTAACTGAACTCTACACGGCTTCTTTTTTTTTTTTCCCTGAATGGCCTCGTGTCCTTTCCTTCACTCTGTAAATAAACAGTAACAAATGTACAAGTTTTCCTCCTCTGCTTTGGTTTGGAATAGAAAATGCAGCATTCCCAGTGTGTTTGGAGATAACAGCTGTTAAGGATTTTGGACAGAAGTTTAAATGACAGTAACATTTGTAGACTGGCAACATGCATGTGAATACTAGTTCCAATAATACGTGTAGGTTAAGAGCAGTTACCGGCTAACAACTAGTCCTGTACATTAGACTGTAGCACCCCAGGACTAAACCAAACACTCTTACACCTAAAGTAGTTTGTCAGTATTTGTTGTCAATCATTCCTACATCTGCTCATCTCAGCGTGCCAGAGATTGACCTGTGGATATAGAAAAGCCCAGAAATGCTGTCCGTTAACGACTACTGGTGCCAGTAAGGAGCAGTAGGACAAGTTTACAGCTGTAAAAGGGTAAATGGGAAGTTGTAAGAAGCAACAGCATGTATAATAGAGCATGAATCTGAAACTGTGCCAAAGTCAGACATGTTTAGCACTTGATGTGTCTCATAGTGGTTGACTGGTCTTAATGGTGCTGAGAGAAGATCTTCAGCCCACCAGGAACTAAATGAGTCACTGGTCTGGACAGACTCAGTGGCCTCTCCAGCTTCTCAGTGGTCTTATTTTTGGCACTCTGCCGGCCACTGTCACCTACTGTAGCTCGAGGTGCAGCACGTCAGGACTACACAAAAGCAAAGACAGCAGTGAGGTCTGAAAGCATTTTTCTGCCTTGATGAGAAATTTGCTACTTTTTAACAGTTTTTCCTCCCACACCCTCACCAGACCCTGGAACTGTTCCTACAGGAGCCAAACAGTCTGCAGTTCCCTCCATTTTCAGGGCTGATATTCTGTATAAAAACAAAGAAGTAACAATAATACATTAGCTCACACCTATCAAAGGTGAATTCCTAAGGGTTGACTGTCTGGAGAACGAGTCGTATTTACCAGGACGTGTGCCGGAATAAAAGATCATTTCTGATTCGTGGGGAGAATTGAACTCCACTGGGGTGCTTTAACTCTTAAAGGGTCACTACAAAAGGTTGAAATGACAGCAAGTAGAGATCAAAGACCACAGAGAGAAATTGAGCACATTTCGGCCTACTTGTTAATCTGTTTTTTTTTTTTTTTCTCAAGACCTGTGACGGCAACGCCTCGAGAGCAGGTTCAAAGGTTAGTGGAGAATGAACAGTGATGGGTAGCTTAAAAAAAAGTCCTGTGAAAACAACGAGGAAGGCATCACAACTCCTCTACGTGGTCGTGTGGTGGAGGGTGGAGCGTGGACGCGTTCACAAGCCCTGTTTGGCCAGGGAGGCGGACACCTGGTCGGCCAGCGTGGAGAGCTGCGGAGAGTCGGCTATGTTGATGCTGCCGGAGGAGGACACGGTGCTGAGCTGCTGGGGGGAGTCTTCCAAAGAGACGATCTCGGCACCGTGGTCAGTGCGGGCCTTGGCGGTCTCACGGAAGTTCAACTTGTGGCTCTCAATCTGTGGTCAGACCAGAGAGGTTCAGACAATGCTGATTTTTTTAAACTCTTTTTTGGGGGGTGGAATTAAACATGACATCACTCATAACTTAATACGTAAAATGCACAAGAAGAGAAAAAGGTGCAAATTTTTCAGTCTTCTCAGAAGTGCAACTGTTTTATTTCATGGTTGTGGATGAAGGCGCTGCTGAGCAATCAGTGGTGCTACTGAAATGACTGAATATTATTTAAACTGGGCCGTTCACTGATGCAGACTTATCTCAGCCACAGTTACATTAACGCTCTTAAAATGTTGTGGTCTTTAATTCAAATGAGGCTAAATGAGTGTAAAAGGGAATATTGATATTCTGTACTGTCTTTTCATCTTTTCCTTAGAGATATTTAAGAAGTTGAACTTTTTTGTGTGTATGTGTGTGTGGGGGGGGTGATCTTGGGTCCCCCCATAACCAGACCAGTTCAGAACCACTGATTCAAACAAATATAATATATAATATATCATTATATAATATAATAAGAACACGTAAGCTGCACAGCCAGCAATAAGTAAGGATGCTGGAAAAAATGAGAGATGAACTGAAACTGATAAAGAAAGTTATAAAACATGTAGCTCTCTGAATTTGATAAAAGCAGAATGGTGGGAGATGCCTTTTATTTTAGGGGTTTTTTGTAAAATGTTAAATCTTGAGGTTTTAGAAACTCTGCACATGTAACCATCCCTTTAACAGGAAGTCATTTCTCATTTAAGCCAAACAATCATAAAATAGAAAATACAACAAAGGAGGTTCCTGAACTTCTGAACTGTTAACGTGATGAAAAACAGAACTAAACACGCTCCTCATTAGAATATATGTTCTTCCTGTCCTGAGAAGAGTGATGTTTGGGAAGCAGCTGTGTTCCTGCTGAATGCAGATACTTACAGGAGTCCTCAATCTGTATGAGGGGGTTCGTCAGGATGGGTGTGATGGGTGCTGATGGGACAGTCTGAGGTGACTGAGGGGGGGTGGCAATGGGGGAGGGGATGGAGAGGCTGTCTGAGAGGCTCCCCTCTGCGTCCTTCCCCTTCTCACTCTATAGAGGAGCCCCAGCAAGGACATGATAAGGCATGCAACGAAAACACACGGGATGGTTTCAACAGAAATAAAATAAAAGAAGCAACACAACATGAGAAAAATGAATACTGCAAATAATGAGAAGTTTCTCAAGAAATAAAGAGGATGAAGAACAAAATGGCTGAACAGAAGAGGGAACAAGCAGTGATGAAAGGGAAAGAAGCCCCGGGCCCCCAGCAGGCTCAGCAGCACAAGTTTACAAGTCAGAAAGCTGAACGTCCTGCGACAGGAGCAGACGACTGTCAGGATTTAGACGTCAAATCTAAGTTGGTGAGCTTAGTTTAGTTAGTCAGGGAGGCTTTAACGGCTGCAGCGCCTGACTATAAAGCTAAAAACAATGCAGATTTTAAGTAGCTGAGATATTCTGGTACAAGCTCATAACTAAAACATTTCAAATTAAAAGATAACTAGCTTAATTTCTTTATAGACAGCAGGAACCAGGGATATTTCATGCTTTTACTTTTACATCCTGCTTTTCAAAACTAACACATTAAAAAAATGATGATGATGTCAGCAGGTGATTGTAATCATGAACCAGAGCAAAGATGGACAGAGCACTGTTTAGAAAAATCTAAAGACAATAGTCCTTAAAGGCAGACTGTACTTGTATGTTTCTCTCAGTTACAGGACATGTTATTAAATCATTCAAGAGTTTTCAGCGTGACGAGAGGCAAGGGAACAAGTCGAATGAAAACACCTGATTTCTGATTCCTCACGCAAGACCACGTGAAGAGCTGCCATTCCTCGGTCTCTACACTTGGTTGAGCAGTAGGCCACATTTTTAAAAGCCAGTCTTGATGATGACAGAGTTCCAAAGTTAATTTCCTATTCTGCAGAGACTAACGAACAACGCAACAACGACCACGCACAGGTAAACACTTTAAGATATGTTTTGCGGGATTAATGGGACAAAATAACAGCTGCGATGCTTCACTGTTTGGCCTGAACAACGGCAGAACGTTTACTTTCAGACTTTTAAACGTGTTTCTGGTTGTATAATGAAACTGATGTTTTATGCTTGAAGTCTAACTAGCAAACTCATGACAATAAAGTTAAAAAAGCAAGTGCTCTTGTACTACTTAAAATTCATTCATTAAAGATAAAACCGATTCCATTCGTCTCCCTGCAGCCGTGTCTAACAGGCGACACCTGGGGCCAGTCGAAGTGCATGAAGTCTTTGATTCACAGCAGCTGAGCTGGGGGCCATGCAGCACGCACAAATGAGTTCTCTGATCTGGCATCTTTGAACCTGCACACCACCAGGGCAGTTTACCTTTTTCTGCCCTCCTCCAGGGACGTGGCCGATGTTGCCCAGAGAGCCAATTTTAGACTGAACTTTGAACTCCAGCTTCTCGTTTTTGATCTCAACATTTCCACCACCTTGAAGACAAGAGAAGAGAGCTCCTTTAGCAAGAAGACCAGAGACAGAGGTCCACAGCAGATGTGGTAAAAGACATGTGGTGTTGCTCTACTGCAGCGGAACCTCGGTCCAAAACAAGAGCACTAAAAGCACAAAGTGAAACCTAACTTGGAGCTCTTCAAGCAGCTCGTATATCTGTTTTAGTGAAAATCTAATTAGGATCTCTTTTCTAGCTTTTAAGCTAGAAAATGTGGTTTATTTAGTGGAAGACAACTTGGAAGGTGCATGACTGCAAGTAACTCATTACTCTCTAAATGTCCTTATTTCACTGTTATCTCTTCATGGAGAAAGCAGCCACGTGCTTCTGTGCATGTTAATGTGAGAGATGTCAGTGCACCACTGCTGCACCAGAGTGATCTGCAGCTGGTTTTAATTACTTTATAAATGGTTAAAACAGCATATTTCTGTTCGGTTCTGCGTATTTTTATAGTGTATGTAAATGTCTGGTTTCAGCTGTATCCTTCTGTGACACACTGATGAACACACCAGAGGCAACGACAGCTGTGTCATACGTACATGGAGGCCAGGAATCGAACCACAGACCTTTAGATCTGCTCTGCTTCCATGAAATAAGCACAACCTCGTTCTCATGTCATCAGTCTCCTGCAGTTTGCAGCAGTGTGTGTGATGTAGTGACGCGTAACTCCTTTATCCTACAGACTAGATCGGAGTCTTTCAGGTCATCGTTTCCTGTACCGTACGTCCTTGATTCTCCTCCTGTCTCAGTCCTCCTCATCAAAGATGAGAGCAGAGGAGGCAGGAGAAAGAGGTGAGGAGAGAAGAGCTGAGTTTTCAGGCGTCTTTCCTTTGAGAACCGACGTCTGCTGACTATGACAGATGGTTTTGTGGCTGCATGAAGCCCTGCTCCATGTTCAGTGTGGGATTAGTGCAGAACCCTCTTCCATGTCCTGCTTGATCAATAAAAGACCTGAACTTTCTCTGTACTTCATTTCCGTTTCATTAAAAGGCACCATTTTGACGCCTCATGAGCAGTTACTCTCACCGCCACTAGAGGGCGCATTTTCTCCAAACGTTGGTCGCAACTCCAGCAGGGTCATTTTCAGGGGAGAACTGTCTCTTCCTTCTGGCTCATTTTAGCAGTTTAGTTGTCTAAATAACTTTCTGCGACTGGTTTTGAAGTGAAAGGAAAGATGAAGAAGAGGAGGAACAAGGAGGCACAAATTCAACTGATGAAGGGAATCTTCTGTAAATAGTTTTGTGGTTCCTAATTTGGATGTTGATTAGAGCGTAAAAGAAGAAGAAACACTTTCGATTTTTTTCTGGGGGTAATCTTAAATAATATTTTGCTCCTCGATAAAATAGATTGTTAAAATAAAACTGTGTGTAAATGTGAGACAAATGCACCAAAAGCCACAATATTCAGAACAAATATTTGTTATTTCTTCAATGGATAGATGGATAAAGTTGAGAATGTTCCACCCATTAAAGGTGTGCTCTTTTACCTGGCTTGTGATGAATGTTGGATTTTGACCCACATTTCGATGTAACGTTGCTCAAATCAATTTTTTTGTGCACGATTTGAATCTGCAGAGGAGACAGGACAGACAGCAGGAGAGCACAGTGTCAGTGTGGAGAGACAGATGATCTCTTTTAAACTGGCTTTGCATGCAAACCACAGAGGAAACGGGCCTCTAAACTGGCCTGCCGGGTCTTTAAAACAGTTACCAAGAAGGAAACACACATCAATAAAACACAGCATGTGAGGGCACACTGGATTAAATCTGAACGTTTAGGACTGGGACCTGAGAGCAGATCAGTGTTTAATAGCTTTACAGGAGAAAAACATCTCAGTTTAATGTTAAGTGGCCATTTTCTGCTCTTTAATGTTCTGTGCTCATTTATGCATCACAATGCAGGCCTGAAGTGACCTCATATCAAAGCCAATTGTCTGGAGACACAGAGCTCTCAGTCTCTCTCCACTGAGGTCATCGTGGACAACAGGCTCAGTTTGAGGCAGAGACAGAGACTCTTTGTCACGTTGCACTATTAGTTCCCTTTAAGATGAGATTTTATGACAGCTGAATAGAAACATCCACACACAGGATTCATACATGCTGGTGTTGGGGACCAGTTTGGCTGGTTGATCCCGGTCAAACTGACAGACTCAAGAGTTATCAAGCTTACGGGCCATGAGCATTACACAACACAGTCGACTCACGGCGAGCGTTAAACCTGCACACCAACAACTCCAGCACAGTTCACGCTAAACCACTGCAGGTGGGAACCAGTCAGCAGAAAAGCTCAGCCCAGTCGCAGCGTGAAATGCTCATGGTCGCTCATAAGTTTGGAGATAAAACAGTTAATAGCAGGGGTTAAGAGTGCCGGAGTATCGAGGTCAGGAGGAGATGGGAGGTTTGGTGCAGTTCTGCTCCCTCAGAAGCAGGAGGAGAGGTTTCTGACAGCTGCTGCACACCTGCAGCCACTCGCTTTTCTACTCACATTGCCACCACCGGGTACATGTTTTATATTATCTTTGGAGCCACAGCGCGACTGCACACTGCTTAAGTCCAACTTCTTATCAAGAATTTGCACCTGGAAAGTTGATATGTGGAGAAGAAGACACTGTTATCCTGCAGAAAGCAACAGCAGCAGAGCTGGATGAGGACCAGAGCTGAAGAGGGTCACCAGAACTAATCAGGTTTAAGAGCTTCAGCGTTCACTGGTTTTGAACAAGCACTTGTGTGAGGATCATGGCTGCAGAGAGACTTGTGACGGGGATGTAAAGTCAGATTGTGTTTGTTTTTGGGGTTGGAGCTGTAGATGAGGGGCCCATTTCAGAAAGTCTGAGTTAGAAAAACAAGCTCAGAGTCAACAAACCCTGAAAAAAAAGAAGAAACTGAGTTTCTGGTTTCAAATCAAGTGTTCAGAGTCGGTTCAGTTAACTCTGAGTTACCGCGACTAAAGTATCATCAATAGAGCTCTGATACCATGACTCACCATGGCAACGCTGCTAAACGGAGGAGATAATCTTACTTTTCTATGTTAGAGATTTCATTGCTGTCACATGGTCTGACAGGAAAGACAGTTGATGAGGGAGAAATTAAAGAGCGACTGGATGCATACTTTAAATATTTAGTGGCAGGTGAAATGTGGGAAAAAAGTCCCCCAAAGGATCTTAGACAGGAATGCGGTTCAGTCACTCTGGGAAGGTGTGGAAGCAGAATACTAATAAAACGTCTGAATAATTCATATAAAAACATTTAAATCATTTTGAACCCAAAATCTGTCTTTGATGACTCTAACATTTGAGAATACTGAAAAAACAACTTGAACTTCTCTCATAACTCTACCGTTCACTTTCTCATCACTGATGTTCAGCTTCCCTGCTGTTATTTAGAAATAAATAAGAGCTAGTGAAATTAAATAACCCACAGTATTATGTGTGAAGCATGAGCATCAGGTGGGTGATATTTGTGATGCACAGAAGGATCAGATCATAAATATAAGTTCTGTAACTGTGCAAAAAACATTCAACCACGTGAGTGACTGCTGGATCATCTGCATAAATCTGTCTAGTTGAATCCTGAATATACTTTCCTGACCTAAATGCGACATTTCATCGTTCAGATGTCTCCAAAATGTGCGTTATATAATCGATTGCCTGATGAGACTGAACTTGCTTCAGCTTCATAAAGGAGAGGAGACGGAGAGAAACTCAGTTACCATGGTAACAGACTCCAAATATGAGTTAACATGAGGTTACCTGAAACCGGCTCAGCTGAACTCTCTTGCTTGGGATTAAATTACCTCATTTTGTGAAATGAAAAACTGAGATTTTCCCCGAGTTCAGGTTCAACAGACTCAGAGTTTCTACAGAAACGGACCCCAAGTCATTCAGAGGTTTTCAAACTGTGTGGCGCTGAGGGAAAAACATGAGGATTAATGACGTCTGACAGGGAAACAGGGTTTGCTAATCAAACAAAGTATTTTCTAATAACTCTCAGGGTGCAGTTTAAGACCCGTTTCAAATCAAACCAACCAAGTTATGATTAACACTCAGCAGAGAAGGTAAGTAGAAATATTGATTGGAATATATATCATATATGACTTATGACAACACAGAAACAAATCACTTAGTTGATGGATAGAAAAAATATTGATTAATGTTATGATAATGATTTATTCATTATCCATCCATTATCTATACCCGCTACGTCCTGTGCAGGGTCACGGGGGTCTGCTGGAGTCTATCCCAGCTCACTTCGGGCGAAAGGCA
>JBAMYA010000011.1:11147713-11168174 GCA_037176975.1 Arrhamphus sclerolepis | reverse complement strand
AAAAGAAAAAAAAAAAAAAAAAAAAGAAAAAAAAAAAGAAAAAAAAAAAAAAAAAAAAGATTGAAGAAAAAAAAAAAAAAAAAAAAAAAAAAAAACAGGTTTAATTGCAAGCTGTTGCGATTTGAAAAGCTACAGATGTGACTGCTGTGAGCGTGCGCTCAAGTGACAGTAAAAACAAAAACAGGAGGGACGGGGGGACACCAGGACCAACAGAGGGTGATTTCAAGGATTGCTCTCCTCCTACTGAGTCGTTGAATAAACAGCGGGTGGTTTATCTTCTCTTCTCTTCCAAAAAAGGACATATTTTGCATCTCTGAACTTTGTTCATCCAGTGTGGACACTGATCACTGCAGGGACAACAGCTGGAGATAAAGTATGCCTGATTTTATGCTATAGATGCAAACATACGTGCTTTGTTTTAAACTTCCAGAAGTGTCTGGTGTTATAAAGATGTACTGTAGCACTTATCTCTCTGCTCTGCTCTTTGACAAGTACAGGCTTGAAAAACAAACATAAAAGAAACTGCTCCATCTTATAAAAACTGTTGACTGTTTTGTTTGACTGAACACATTCGATTGTCTTTGAAGATTGGGTAAAAAAAAGTTACATTTTGTGTTAACTGCAATCATTTCAGTAAATTATATGTAAACCTAATTTACAGAACACTTGGGAAGTTTTCAAACATGCAGCTAAAAACGTAAATGTGTAATTTGTTGAATGGACTGAATTTTTATTTCCGGGAAATGAGCTGCTGGCAGATACCTGCAGCACCTAGTGGACAGTCGAGGAAGTGCAATTCCTGTTATTACTGGGTTGGTGGGGACATTGCTGCTTGATGGGAGGGGAGGGGGGCATGACAGACATAATAGTCCACTGATCGAATAGTTTAAAAGATTTTACCACTGAAAAAGCCTGTGAAGTATGAGAAGAGAAGCAGCACACCATCTCTGGATATTATTCTCCTCAGCATCGCTTTCACCTAGTCCTTCTTCAGTTTTAGACATCAGAACTTCTTAGGAACTGATAGTGATCAGGTTTAAAGAATTAAAGCAAGTCTGTGAAACTTGACATCGATGGGTCACCTTGGTCACCTGGTCTGATGAGCTTTGAACTGTGAATATTACAGGCTGCCCTCTGCGCTGACAAAGCAGCAGAAAATGATCAGCCGCAGTGAGAACAGGTTGTAACAGCGAGCAAGATGAGCAGAATAATATCCACCCAGCACCCATCCATCATCTATACCAGCTTCTTTCTATTCAGGATCACAAAGAACCACTGGAGCCTGTCCCAGCTGTCTTTGGGTAAAAGCGGTACACGTCAGTCCATCACAGGTTACATTAAAATAATAATAATATGATCCCCTGCAGACACAGAGAAGTGTATTTAGATGTACTCACACCACCCATATTCCTGTGATGGTGAAGACGGGCAGGCTGACAGGAAGGATGGTCCACAGGGACATGATGACCACCAGCAGAGCTTCACTGCAAATGACATCACATTTCTATCAACTAAACATCTTAGAGATTTTTTTTAAAGTTGTCTGAATAAAACACATCTGCCCTTTTTTTAAAAAAAACAAACTACTTTGATCGACTGAACAGCTGATTATTAATCAGTTCAGGAATGCTGCAGGACGCAAAAGCTGAAGCAGAAGAGATAAGACAGAACGAGATCAGCACATCATCATCATCATCATCACTCAGGGCTCATGAGATCCAGGTGGGACCTTATCTGTGGCCTGCAGGACACAACACACCTGGACACTGAGGTGTAAAACACTTCCTCGTGGTGACTGTTCAGCTTTCCTAATGTGATAATCTGGTTCCACTCCACATTATTAGTCTTTCACAGCAGGCGTCTCTGAAATGAGCTAAAGCAGGTTTCGTTCCAGGCCACTTCGTCCTCTGTGATTGTTCGCAGGAATAATGAAACCGCTGCAGATGCTGCCACAGGTTAGGCAGGTCACCCAGAGCCTGATGCCTGAAGTTCTTTGTAATTCACCTTCTGTCTTCAAAATGACGTATAAGATGGTGTTCAAATGTTTTTATTTAATTCTTTTGTGAAACAGGAAATGCTGGTCCACTGTAAAACTAACGTTTGAGGACCCCCAGAGTCCAGGGGACTGAGCCAGACATGTGATATAACTACTACAGGTTTCATTATGTCTGCAAAAGGCAAAAACAAATGAGTAAAGACAGATGAGAAAAACGTTTTAAGTCGTTTATTACAGTTTAGATACTTTTTTAAAACTTGAAAAGATCAATTTCTCACCTTATTTACATGTTTTGTTTGGTTTTGTTGATTTATTTTCCAAAATATTTGGTTTTAAAGTATTCCAAAAGACACTTCAACAAACTCACAATATAACTGAAATGACAAAGGTCATTTTAGACCTATAGTGCTAGAAAGCAGCAAAGCACATGTGGAATAAAACTGTTCATTAGTGGACTATTTGCATCCACAGCAGGTTTTTAATTTCACTCATTTTAAATGGAAATGTCACTTTCTGCTAAACTACGTGAACGCCGTCAGCCCGTTACTGTTGGGATTAAGATTTAACACAAAAACTCTAAAAGCTGATATGACACACAGTCAAAGATTAACCCAGACTTTCCAAGTCTTCTGGTTTCTGACGTCTCACAGACTGAACTACAGAGACATTTCAGATGATTGACGGGGATTCTTCCATCTCTTACGTAGCTTTCTGTAATTTTCTCATTTCAACAACATTTGACCAACATGTAAAAACTAATTTTTTTTTTTTTTGCTGTCCTGCTGTCCTGTCCTGGAACGTTACTATGACAGGAGCCCTGTCATAGTAACGCATCAGCTCAAACGAGAAGAAGCAGAACTTTAACTTCGTCATATTAACTTTCTTTTGCTATAAATGTATATAATGCATATATCCTACTTTCGCCAGCAAATGTTTCTTTTGTTACTGAGCTTATTTTACATTTCTTTCTGATTTTAATTCTGTAAACTTCATCACCATCACTTCAACACTGCTAATGAGCAGCAAATATCGCACAACATGACTTATTTTTATATTCTGTATATACAGATGAGCTCAGTACGTGATTCAAAGGAAAACATCTCTGATCTGACGCCCTGGAAACCTGAAGTTTACAGACGTGAACTCCTACAAAAACTACAAACCAGACATTTTACTGATTGAAGATCTTGTGAGCAGTCACACAACTCAGCAACACTTCTTCTTCTTTTCTTTTCTTTTTTTTCCCAGCTGTCAGGAATATTTTTGTTGCAGAGATGCTGCAGAGACCCGCTGGTCTGCTCTCACCTCTTTGTTCAGGAAAGCTTCAGCTCTCAGCTGCTCCACACTCCCTCTGCGCCGCTGCCGCTCACTTCATCCTTAAAGTGACGCGTGAATGCGCTGCTGGAGCGGCTCCTCTCCTCTCCTCCTCTCTCCTCTCCTCCTCTCTCCTCCTCCAGCAGACCCTAACCCTGTGATCAGAGCAGGAGAGAGCAGACGACACCGATCACTGTTAACTCCTCCCATCTCAGTCAGAGTTTAGTCCTCCCCCAACCTCCTTTAAGGATCTCATTACAACCTCAACCTGGCCAGTTAAGTTCCCTCATGATTTAATCATTTGTGGATCTTTTCTTCTTCTTATTTTTAAACTAACCTTTGTTTTTTGCATGCAAATATGTTACAACATGAACAAGAACAGCTTTCAGAACCTTGTTGCAAGATAGTGATACAGAGTCCGTGTAATATTCCTTTAAAAGTCCAACAAACACTGAAGAGTCCTTTTGAAAACTTGGCTTTGTGAAGGTGAAATTTGGCAAGAAAAAGAATAGCATTAATTACAAAGGCATGTTTTTTTTGTAGATGAATGTCCTGTGTGATAACCAAATAAAATTATTTTGTAAATTAACTGAAAAACTTTTACCAGTTTCTCTCTTATCAGCACAGATATGTCTCACCACATGTTTGAGGGTATCTGCAATGCCAGAACGTCCCATTGTGTGATATCTTTTGGATGCCAGACATGAGGCGTTACACATCAACACACTGATTCTTGATAAAGACAGCAGAAAGAACATAAATTAGCTTTGACATATTTTTTTTTAAATAAAGAAACAGCAAAGAAAAACATTTGTGTCACAATTAAAAAGATACTTCTTTCACTTCTCTAGTAAGAGAGTATTTGTGTGGTAACCAGCTGGTTGTCCAGTGGATTATTTTACTCAAACTGTGACCAGTAAGAGAAGACATGAGGAGACGTAACACATTCACTAATAAACAGAGTGCTGATAGTCTTATTGCTTTTTATACCTTCAATGAAGCAAACTATACCATCTAATGTTTCAAGTGGAATAATGGACGCACACAGAAAACACTGCAGTGAGGAAACTGAACCACTGGGACAGCAGCCATCACAGGAGGAAACTATTTTGGGGGTTACAGGAAAATTAAAATGTACAGGAACCTTCAGATGGTCAGTGATGATGATGGTAAGCAGCTGTCCTACCAAAACAATATTCCTGTCAAACTAGTTCTTTAAGAAGAAGAGCTTATGCTTGTATGGTATATCACAGTTATTACATATATATCCATCCATCCATTATCTATACCCGCTGTTTCCTGTTCAGGGTCACGGGGGTCTGCTGGAGCCTATCCCAGCTCACTTCGGGTGAAAGGCAGGGGTCCACCTGGACAGGTCGCCAGTCCATCGCAGGGCCACATATAGACAGACAAGCATTCACACACTCACTCACTCCTAGGGACAATTTAGGAACTCCAATTAACCTATCAAGCATGTCTTTGGACTGTGGGAGGAAGCTGGAGTACCCGGTGAGAACCCACGCAAGCACGGGGAGAACATGCAAACTCCACACAGAAAGGCCCCTGTGGAGGCTGGAACCAGGAACCTTCTTGCTGTGAGTCAACAGTGCTGACCAGCAAGCCACCGTGCTGCCAGTTATTCCATATATAGTAATGTTGCTGTTTCCTGCATGACTTTATCAGAATCTCAAGTGGAGGAACTTTAGTCCTCTCTGCTTCACAGCATTTCTTTATTTCATTGAGGTTTGTGGGTTTTCGCTCATGTACAGCTGTGTAAAAACGCCTTTCAGTTGGATGGAAGTCTGGAATTGCTTTTTCAGCACTCCTGACGCAGATTTGTCCATGCACATCATACCAAGTGTCCTGCTGCAATCAAAACCAAATCAGCAGTCACCACCGTGTTTGGCAGTGGGTGTGAGATGTTTCTGCTGTTAGTTTTTGTCTCCATTCATATAATCCTTCTCACTTCCGAAGTCTGATCTCCAAATAGTTTGGAAATGGTTTTATAACCTTTTACGTGACTGATGTGCAGAAAGATCTCCACAAGAACATTGCTTATGTCTTTCCCTCTTGGCTTTAAATTAAGACGCATGAATGTTCCAGATCAATAAAACTACCAAAACCTAAACTTAAAGCAACACCCAAGAAACTAATGACGTCAAAAGTGAAGAAGAGAAAACAAGGAAGTGATCGAGCAAGAAATCAATCAATAGTAAATGTGCGACTTTATTGTAACGCTGATTTAAACATTCTTTTTTTGATCAATCATTAATGGGAAGGTGGCAAAAGTTATATGTCTTAGTTATATGTTGCATTTGCCTGATTAGGTAACTTTTATTTACACAATAAAAAAAAAATCATAGGATTAAAAGACGGGTACTTACTCTTGCATATGATTGTAAAGTGGACAGTAAAATGAAAAGTGACACATGATGATGCTTATTTCTGTTAATGCCTCAACGTTTGTAGACACTCGACAGTTGGTTTGGGTTTGTTTGGTTGGGTGATACAACTCATGCTGGCAATGGGCAAGTATGTACGTAAGTCATGTTTCTGGTGCAAACATGGTTGTAAATGTCGGATGAATACATATTTCAAGAGCGGTAAGAATCACAGTTTGATTCATCTTCTTCTTTTCCTTTCCTCTGTTCCCTTCAGGGGTCACAACAGCAAATAATCTGCCTCCATCAAACGCTATTCTCTGCGTCTTCTTCTGCTTCTACAGATATATTCGCTATCCCTCTGCTCTGTGCGTGCAGTAGGAGTAACAGATGGATTTCAGGTAGAAATGGGACTTCGTCAAGAATCAGCTCTGAGCCCTTTCGTGTGTGTCATGGTGACAGAGTGACGGATGAGGTCAGACAGGAGCCTCCATGTCTCTATCATGTTTATAACATTGTGAGGCAGCAGTGAGAGTAAAGGGAAAGGTTTCCTAGACAACATATGGCTAAGAAGCAGAAGCACTGAGCAGGATACAGGAAGCAGAGGTGAAGGATGCCAAGATTTTGTTTTGGAGTGACTAAAATGAACAGGATTAAGAACGAGCACATCAGAGGAAGAACCAGGGTTAGATGTCTTTGAGATAAAGTAAGACAGGCTTAAGTGAGATGGTTTGGACACATAACGAGTAAAAATAGCCAACACATCAGTATAAATATGCTGGAGATGGAGTTATCAGGCAGGAAAACAGAGAAAAAAAAAACAAAAAGACAAAAAGAGGATATGTAGTCGTTGTGATGGAGGAGGATGCAGGAGACAGGGTAAGATGGTGAAAAGGTAAGGGAAAAGCTAAAAGAAGAAGAGGTTGGGTCCTGTTGAAGAAAAACACGCTGTCATTATCGGAAACATTAATTCTTCATAATTCACAAACCACCAAACAGAGGCATCACAGCAGGCTGTAAAATGTGGCAGCAGCAACACGCTGTAGCTTTGAAGAAGTGTTTGAAGATGTTCCACCATGCCAGCACGCCCTTACACACATTCATCCACACTAAATTCATTCATTAAATCCATTAATTCAACAATATTCGGCTTGAGGCTTCCTTTGTCTGCTGTTCAGAGATGGGCACATTAACTTCAACCCCCACAATCCACCTCTGGACTCACATGCACAACACTGATGTGCAGCAAAGGAGCATCAGTTCCTTCTTGAATGCACTGAAGACATTAAATCCCCCACTGAATCAAAATTTTATTTTTTATTACATTTTCATAACAGTTCTCTTATTTTCCTCACAACCCCAACATTTATACTGTTGGACAAGAAGTTCTGGACAAAACAGATATATATTAGTTGCTGTCTTAAATAAGAGCCTTCTGTTGAAATTGTTGACTTTTTTCAATGAATGTGAAGAAAATGGGTCTTGGAGTGTCCTTGGAGCAGCTTTCGGAAGAAGTTGACATGCTCAAATAAAACATTATCATGCAAATAAGAAATATACGAAAAAGAGAACAAACTGCAAAACCTGCACATCACCTTCTGCAAAACATAGTTAAACTTAGAGAATTCATGCATAGTCATAATCTAGGAAACGGCTCACTCATGCATTTGTTTGAGCTGCATGGATGACTCCTTAACAGCCTCTCTATATAATAATTAGGATTCAGTTGTTCATTTGAGTCACAGAATTTAAGTCTTTTAATAAAGACATAATATCCACCTACAAGAAAACTCTGAAGCTCTTCAAAAAAGCTGTTTTATTTAAGCACATGAAAGCACCGTCACGCGGTTGCTCGCGTGCGTGGCTGTGCACAGCTGCACCTCATTACCGCGTATTGGAGGCGCGTTTCCATCTGCATCACTGCTGCCACAAGAGGGCGCCAAAGACTCAGAGACGCAGAAGTTCTGACGACATCAAGATGACATCTGCTGTTGGCATGTTTTTCAGCACCACACAACTGTATTAATAGCAGCAGTATGAGTAACTGATTCACTGAGACTATAGATATATTTTGTAACACACAAAAGTACATTAAACCTCAAAAAGTTAGAGTAAGAAACCTGCACTGTAAGTGTACTAAAATAATAATATATGGACTAAGTAGTATGGTGTAGCTGTTGAAAGAGGGCCATGATATTTTATGGATTAAATAAAAATTATCAACATGACAGACAGCGGATTATGTTTGTTTGTTTGTTTGTTTGTTTGTTTGTTTTTACCATGAGTCTTTCTTTTTGACAGTCACCATTGAACATGTCATCATACAGAAATGCCAGACAGAGATGTACAAAGTGGAGCATGCCGGGAATATAAAGACATAAAAACAAAATAAGACTGTAAAATACAGCCAAATGTGTTTTTATGACACTGTTTCCTTTATTTCAGCAGTTTGCATTTGCTTTTGAACAGCCATAAAAAAAAGTCACTAATATTTCATAGGACCACCATGGCATCATTTTGATTAGCTTCTGCAATGTCACAACATTTATTTCCATCCAGAGTTGCATTTATTTATTGTCAAGATCTTGAACTGATGATGGAAGAGTCGGACCACTGTGGAAAGCCTTCTCCAGCACATCCCAAAGATTCTCAATGGGTTTGGGTCAAGTCAGGAACACTCATTTATCCCGGGAGGGCAATTAAATACACATAGAGTAGCATATCCAACAACATCAAAAATCAAACAATAGCAGGAACAACCCACACTCTCTATTCACATGTAATGAACTTAGAAGGCTGCTTTATAAAGAGTTTAAGTGTCTGTAAAGTGAGGACTGACTGTTAAGTCCCAGTCCCTTCAGGAAGGTCTGGACTCTGGTGGCCGATCCATGTGTGAAAATGATGTCTTCTGAACCACTCGTTCACTATTTTGAGCAACATGAATCCTGACATTGTCATCTTGAAATATGTCCATGTCATCAGGGAAGAAAACATCTACTGATGGAATAATCTGGTCATTCAGTATATTCAAATAGTCAGTTGACCTCATAACATTGCTGAACTTCGACCTGAACCTAGACCTGAACCTGACCAACTGCAGCAACCCCAGATCATAGACTTCCCCCACAGGCTTGTACAGTAGACAAGAGGCATGATGGGAGCATCACTTCATCCTCCTCTCTTCACAGCCTGATGCTCCATCACTCAGGGAACAGGGTCTATCTGAACTCATCAGACCACACGACCTTCTTCCACTGCTCCAGAGTCCAATCTTTATGCTCCCGAGAAAATTGAAGCCTTTTGTCCGATTATCCTCTGATAAGTGGTTTCTTAAGGCTACATGGCTGTTTAGTCCTGCTCTCTTGAGTTTCCTTCCCATTGTACATGTGGAAATGTTCTTACTTTCACTGTGAAACATGACTAAGTTCTACTGTTGCTAGCTAGCTACGTTCTACTGTTGCTAGCTAGCTACGTTCTACTGTTGCTAGCTAGCTAAGTTCTACTGTTATTGGGTTTTTTTTTAAAGATTTTTTTGGCTCTAGTGGCCTTTATTCATAGTGAGTAGACAGGAAGGTGGGTCAGTGATAGAGAAGGGAAGAAACATAGGACGAGGACGTAGTCTCTGTCCATGAACGTCCTGCTCAGGCTACACAGCGGCTCCTACTGGTGCTGTTTTGCTGTTTTTTGGCCTTTTTTTCCTCTAACTGTGGGGCATCATGTTGCAAAGAGCATTTTATTCCTTCATATAATTCACTCACATCAGTCTGGGTTGTCACTTGCACATTGAGGTTTTTGTATAATGATAGAAAGTACTTTTGGATGAAGTATATCCAGTTTGACTCTTTCAGACCAGCTCATGTGCCCTGTGGAAACATGGGGAGGTTGGTATTTATGTAAATGAGGCATTTCTACTTCAGGTTTTTCCTGATTTTACAGTCCATGGTGGCTTTACAACATTTTCTATTTGAGAGACTGTAAAAACTCTAGGAAATGTAAAATGCACATGACAAGACTGTCCTGGGCTGGAAGACAGAGCTGTGGGAAAACCACAACATTTCTGAAACCTTTTTTTTTTCATTAGTAACAGCTGTTTTCCACTGTAAAGCTAAATGTTCTTTAATTTTGCTGCATTAAAACAGATACTTTGAATTTCTACACAGAACATAATCATGAGATAGGAGGGGGAGGGGACTGGGGTATTTTAAAAATCCTGCAGTCCTGACCTTAATCCTTTATGGGATGTAGAGCATAAGTTAGTCCAAAGCTGCGCTCCTCACAGCGTGTCATCCTCTGGTGTCAACACCCACAGCTGGGAGACTGAGCTTTGTCCTCCGTCAACCCGCGACCTCCCAGCAGTTCACGTCTCAGCCAGGACGTGTGCGGGTCGGCCCGTGTGCTGCATGGGGACCAGGTTGTTATAAGACTGCAACAGTGTGGTGGTTTGGACATGGTCATGAAGACAAACTGCTCTTGTGTTCCTGTAACAGCTGCAGTTTGTTCTGAAACGTGACAATGAGAAACTGCTGTCCAGTATCATGAGGGGCTGTAGTAGAAATAGAAATACAAGGCCATAAATATGTGGACACCTGAATTTACACGCTGCAGCTCTGATCCAGAGCAGGCTTGCGGGGCTTTGAGACAGGGAACTTTGCTTTATGAGATAAGAGATAAGACGTACTGCAGAAGAGCTTGATTCATTTTTACTGATAATAAACTGAACCCTTGTTTTTATTGCTGCTGAACCACATGAAACACTCTGTAATGTTTGAAGAAATGTACACAGTGAGAGCATCTACCCTATACTGTACATCTGTTAATACACTGCAGTAGCAGAAGCCATCTGCCCCTGCCCCCCCAAATATAAACAATATTGTTTTAGTCAGCTTTTTTTTATTTGCATAATATCAGGAAAATTACAAACATCCTGACTCAAGAGGATGCAAAGAAATTAATCCATGCCTTTGTTACCTCTAGGCTGGATTATTGTAATGCATTATTTTCTTGCTGAACAAACAGTGGTGTTAAAAACCTTCAACTCCAGAATGCTGCAGCACCAGTACTAACCAGAACTGGGTACAGAGATCACATGTTCTAACTGTAGTACATTGGCTCCCTGTTAAATTCAGAATTTGATTCAAAATATTACTTCTTCCATACAAAATTTTGAATGATGAAGCTCCAATATAGCCGAAAAACCGCATAGTTCCTTACTGTCCTAGTAGAACACTCCGCTCCCTGAATGCAGGTTTACTTGCTGTTCCAAGAGTCTGCAGGTCTAGAAAGGGTGGAAGAGCCTTCAGCTATCAGGCTCCTCTATTGTGGAATCAACTCCCAACCTCGGTCCAGGAGGCAGACTCCCTCTTAAGGTTAGAGCTGACCTTCCTTTTTCCATAAAGCCTTGAACTCTGTAGTCTCTTAGACCACCTCCTAGTTATGCTGGGGGGAATCCACTGAACATCTTCACCCTGTCTGACCGTCCTGGTGTTTGTCTGCACCTGTCAGTTGGATGCTGCTGTGGGATACCTGCAGGCGTGACTGACCTGCAATCCAACCTGCTGACCACCACATATTTATATTTATTACATATCTTCACATATTACATAATTATATATTTTATACCAAATATTTGTATATTTTTGTACTACATGTTGGATATTATACATCTCCTCTGTCCTTCTTTCCAACTGTACTGCTTCTCTTCATTTCCTCCTTTGACCTTTGGCAGGAGGGTTCCCATACTGATCTAGATCCTGCTCAAGGTTTCTTCCCAAGGGGGAGTTTTTTCTTGCCACTGGTGGTGTTGCCATGTGCTCGGGAGTCATGCTCTGGGTTTCTAAAGCGCCTAGATGACTTGGTGTAAATAGGCGTTATATAAATAAAACTGAATTGAATTGAATTCCATTCCATCATATCCTTTCTTCTGCTTCTTCGTCTGTCAATCAGAGGACAAAGAAATGCATAAAATAACTTTCATATTCTAAAAAAAGAATAAGTAGCCTATATATCTTAACTATATATGTATCTCACAATCTGCTGAACTAATCATGACTCCTGTTGCTCATCAGTCACGTGGTGTGAACAGAAAAATAACTCCCATGACTCTTGACAGCAAGTCGTGTATTCTGAGCATCTATAGGAGGTGTAGAGGTTACCAAAGACCAGCTGCTACGAACAGGGTTGAAAGGCAGGGGCATAACCAGTATATGATGTAGTTCTTTGGAAGAGACAGCGAGGTGTCTGTACCATGAGATTTAAACACAGTAAGAGCTGCTGAAACGTTTCACGTCAGAAACAAGACATTAAGAACGCGTAAACCAGAATGGATTTATTATAACATCCTTTTCAACATGAAAAGCCCTTGAACTCTTTATTCTTTCACATACGGTCGACTGTGGACTTCACAGGGATGACATTCTTAAGAGGAAATACACTGAAGTGCCAAGACTAACAAGACTGTACTGTATTAACGCAGCAGAACCAAATAAAGCAAGCTTTGTTTGGCACACAAATGATCTATAAGGTTTAAAATTAATTCAAGTTTGTGGCTTTTTTTGGCAGCTTTAGGTCCTTAATAGTGTTCTAAGTGGTTTTGAACATCAAAGCCAATTAATTAGTAGATTAATCAATATAGCAGAGTATATGAAGTAACAGCTGAATCTGTGAGGTATGGAAATGCACAAACACAACATCAGGATATAAAACAGTCGGGTTCAACACAAGTGGAGGGAAGGTGTGAATGCTGCTCACAGGTCCTTACAGAGCTAAAATGAAACATGTTTTTAATGAAAAATGTCAACAGAACATCATTTATAAGTGGGATTTATAAAAATGCACACTTCTCCAACCTGATGGAACATCTGGACAATCAAAACATCTTTTTCCTCAAGTTTTGCTTTTAATCTGTCAAATACTGGACGGTCGTAACTCTTCTTCCCTGTAAACGCTCTTCAAATGAACAAACCCTGCGTATCATGAAATCAGATGTTATTCTGGGTCATATTGAATACATAGCTCAGGGTGTGGACAGAAGTTTCTTATGGTTCGTTTCATTGTCACAATAAGAACTGGACTAGATCAGAATCAAACGTGTGAGGATGCAGATAAAAATCTGTGTTTCGTGTTTAATGAACGGGATCTACAGACAGATAATGATCCTCAGAGCTCAGACTACACAACCTCTGTCTGATAGGATGATCACTGTGACAGATTAGAGGATGACACAGCCGCCGCTCAGCCAGCCGACTGAGGTGCAGGTGCAAAACTGCTGGACCAAGACTCCAAACAGAGGTGGTCTCATTTCAAATCATCTGGTGAACTCCGGTGTGGTCCTGATGAAGAGAGAGTCCACGGAACCGGAGCAGGACCTACAGTTTAGAATCCTATAATCTGGAGGGTGGACATGTCGGTAGACTTTGACGTCTGCAGGATTAACACTGAGCTATGTCACATTTTAATGCTCCTCCTGTAAGCGTCTCTTCAGCTACTCCAAGACTTCAAAATAGTTTCATTTTAAATTGCAGAAAGACATTTTAGCACAGTTGTAATTTTTCTTTGTTAAAAGAAATCAAAATGAAGGGAAACGCTACATGTTTACAAGTGATTTGGAGCAATGAAAACCCACTAGGACCTGAAAGTAACAGTGAAACTCTGTTTCCAATTCTGGTCTGGACATCCTGGTGTCTCAGTTTGTTCCATTTTAATGCTGGTACTGAACAGTCTGAACCCAGCACACGAACACAGCTGAGCCGCAAATTACAAATGCACAACTGGGTTGTTTAATCTGGAGGATGCTCCTGAAAATAAAACGTCACAGACAACCCTGAGCATCCTCCACAACTGATGGTTCAGCGTCTCCAGTGGAGACTTCACTTATCGCAAAGCAATGAAGTCTGAAAGGTATTCAAAGCCACTCTTTAGCAATACCACTTCTGACCACATGGGGCAGCATATATGAAAAAAAGAGTCCGTTGTGGTGTAAGGCATAGCTGAAGTGTAACTCCAGTGGTACAAAGTGGTATTAGAAGATGTGCCAGACCGTCCAGGTCTGAAGCAACGCAGCTGATCTATGAGCCTCCGTGTGGTCAGAAGTGGTACTGCAGCATAGAGTGAAGAAAGGCAGCTACCTGGCGCGTTTGAGAAACTAAAATCTGCACGTTTCCATTTTTTTGCTTGAACACTGAAGCAAAGTTGAAGACAGTTGAAACTCTAGACAGGTTGTTTTTTTATCATCTGTGATCTGGGCAAGTGTGGAAGAGGAAAGCATTTTCAAAGTTTGCAACACAAACCTTTGCCCTGTTCGTTGTTTCTACTCATAATTTAAAAATATACCCAGAGTTCCAGGCAACAACAGGCAAGAAGCCCACAGAGCCAGTTTTCCCATCATGTATGAAGCTCTTTTTCTTTTCTTTTTTTTTTTGTTTCTACCTATTGAGTGTGAGAAGAAGACTGAGTTTGAAACAAGGTGACAGAGATGAGGTGTTTTTACAAATGAACAGGGCAGGTTTGGCTCATTTTCTGCAGGCCGCGTTATATTTTTAATGATGAGTGTGGGACACGTGGGAGTAGCTGACTGAACTTTCCACAGCTCCACTGCTGCCGTGGAGAGAGCCCACAAACCCCAGACATGTTGAAACAGAACCATTATGGATGAAGACCAGCAGCAAACGTGAGGAGCGAGAAAAAGAATGCTTAAACAACTTATTCCCACAACTGTAATGTGAAAACCCTGGAAGTTGTGACACTGCCTAAAATGTAAATAATAACAGAATGCAATGATTTGCAAATCCCGCAAACCCAGCAGACAGTTCAAAAGCATCCCTGATGGTACGGGGGTTCCTTTAGCGTCTATGGTGTGGACAGCTTCCACATCTGGAAAGGCACCATTAACGCTGAAGAGTGCACAGAGGTTTTAGAGCAACATCTGCTCCCATCCAGACAGCGTCTCTTTCAGCAAAACGATGCTGAACTGCAAACTGATTTATCACAAAAGCATGGCTTGGTCTGGGAGCTGGACTGGCCCGCCTGCAGTCCAGAAAACATTTGCCACACTGCGAAACAAGAAACCTGTTCAGTCTTTCCTCTAAACTGCACGTTTCTTAGGTTCAAACATTTTACACTTTTTCTATGCGACTAAAGAACAGGTTTATGAGATTTGCAAATCGTTCTATTCTGTCATTTTAGATTTCAAGGGTTTTTGGAAACAAAGAGTTGGGAGGCCCAGCAATGGCAGACGGAGTTTTTATAAACAGCTGGGAGGTTCTCCCCCTCTTTTTTTGTTTTGTTCTGTTTTTGTCCCTTCATTTTTGTCCTTTTTCTGTCTTGATTATTTGAGTATCCACTCGTTGTCAGTATACATGCTTGTATGTGTGAACTTGTTATTCTCTGAAAAAGCAAATAAATTTCAAGTCATAAATAAACAGTTGGGAGGTTCTGTCCATGTGGTTACTGACAATTACACTTCAGGAATTTCAGAAAGTGCCTGGAAACAGGTGGGCAGGATGAGTCCATCCACCTGGTGGAGCTCCAGTTGTTTTATCGCAGGAAAAGAGATGTCATTTATGTTTTCAGAAAAGGTTTTGTGCTGAAGTTACGTCATGGTAAACAATAGACTGAATACTGGCCTGGCGGCAGGTACGACTGCTGAGAAAGAGGTTTGAGCGTTTCTGGTTGTGTGCAGATAAAACAAGCAAGGTTCAGGGCTTATATGATCACTGTCACAGGTGTGAGGAAGTGCTCTTTGTTGTTTTTCTTTTACTTTCCAAGCTTCAAGTCTTTATACTGAGCCATGCAAAGCTCGTCACTCAACAGCTGTGCATTTAATTTTCTTTTTTTTTTTAAAAAGAAAACAACATTTTCTTCAAGTGCACAGTGTGTAAGTGCTTTTTCTCAGTTCAGAGCTTCTACAAATACATTAGAGACACACATTTGTTAACCACAAATAAATATTAGGCCCTTATATGGTCATGTTAGACACCAGTTACTTTGATCCCTTCTTTTCTCATACTGTACTAAAACTTTATATATTATAATAAAATGTGCTGAGCCTGTCTGTGCTTCTGTCTTTTTTTTTTTTTTAACCTCTGAGCACAATTAAAAGTCAATTCTGTGACACAACCTTTCCCGTCCGCTCGTTGTCTATCATTTCTACTTATGGCACGCTACTCTGCCTTGGCTCCTTTGTCCCTGGAGGACTCTCTGAGGTAGCTGTTGTAGAAGAAAGAGGCAAAAAGGACCAAGTAGCTGAGGTACATGAGTGAGCCCCACATGATGTTGTCCACGTTAGACGGACAGCGCACCTCGTGCATCCAGTGATACACCAGACCCAGAACAGCCAGGCCCATCGCCATCTGCAGGATCTGCGTGGCCGTGATGATCATGGCAAAGGGACGAGGCACCCGCAGGCCGGCCGCGCGGGCGGCGTAGTACGTGTACATGAGAGAGTGAACCATGTAGTTCATGGTCATGAACCAGCCGCCACCCGCCACCTGGTCCTTGTAGGAGTACCAGGAGTACAGCAGCACGGTGATGTGGTGGTACCAGTGCAGGAAGATGAGGCGCTGCTTTCGCAGTATGATGAACACCGTGTCTCCTGTTAGAGAGAGAGAGAGAGAGAGAGAGAGAGAGAGAAGGTCATTAACAAGCAGCAGTGGTGAGTGTGGCAGCTCAATGCTTTAGAGGCTAAAATACGTATACATTGTCCAGAAAAATCATCTGTTTATTCATTTATCATATTCAAAAGGAAATAATAGAAATAAATGAAGAACTCCTGTGAAATGAGCGGGTTATATATTAAGCTGAACAGTGTAGATCCTGCAGGACAGTAGGGGGTGAGTCTCTGCAGCCTGTTTTAATCCTGCACCAGCGGAGGCTTCTCGCCACCTCAGCGTCTGCCTCCTCGACTTCCACGTCAAATAATTCCCAACAAAATACACAGAAGACACCCCAACTTTCATAGCATGTTGTTGTTTTTTCCTGTTCCTCTAATCAATGTGCAGCGATCAGGGAGGGGCCTTACCGAGCTCGGGGGCTTTGCTCAGAACAAAGGCATAGGCCCAGAACTTGGTGACGGGCGCGCTGTAGAAACTGTTGTCACACACCGACTGCTTGAAGCCGCTGTTTGTTAGGACGTGCAGCATGTAGGCGCCGGTCCTGACCGCTCCGATGATACTGCAGGGCCAACACACAACACACACGTGTAAACACACATCCTCGTCCATGTGAGGTCAGAGCTCTGCTGACCTCCCACAGAACCGTCATCTTAACTTCACTGCTGACAGGTTCCTCTGCTGTTTCCACCAGGCATTAAAGATATCTTACTTTTTTTTTAAGAAAAGGTCCAATAATTACTTTTACTACTCTACTGACATGCAGAACAGTGTATGAGGTATTTATTAAAGGTGTGTATCCATGAAGTGCTTTGATTCCCATCCTGAAGTCACCACGGATCACATTTCCACGCAAAAAAAAAAGTAAAACATTTAAACGCATATGCAAACTCACAAAGCGACACACACTGTCCAGCCCTGCATGCAGACCGCAGCAGGTTGTGATCACTGCTCTGGAACTTATTGATATATAGTGCGATCAGTGTGCCTCACATTTAGTGCTGAAGGAGTTCTGCAGAGATCAGGAGAGCTGCACTCAACCGGATCTCAGCCTTTTTTACTCCCCACGTTTGATTTTGTACATTCTACCAAAGCACAAAAGGCCTCTGTGTTGTAACAGTTTCAGATACACACTTTAAGCAGAGAGAAAAGGTTTAGAGTGTTAATTAAATCATTCTCAGACACGAGTAGCAGCAATATAAAAAAGGGAACTCAACAAATGTGAGAATCCTACAGCGTTAGTATCGTATAGTGTTATCTGGCTGTGAAAAAGTATTCTGAAACTAATGCAGCTCCTTTCCACGTGTTGGTGAACGGAGCATCAGTGTAGCAGCTCATTAGTGGAAACAGACATTTAAAAAAAACAAACAATAGAATGCTGCCCATACTTAAGTGCAATGTAAATGCCATGCAAACTGACGAAATGAAAGGCTGTCATAGTACTACATACATACTACTACATACTAGAGCCTGAACGTTTTTCTTCTGCTACATGACTACATGAACATGTAGTGCAAGCTCTCAGGCCGGCTACTGTTTGCTCTCTAATACAATAACAATGTGCTTCTTGAGTTACTGAGAGCAGCTCGTGTCTGTGGAAGCACAAAGCTGGACCACCGCTTTCACAGAAGACACACCCTGCACTCCAGTCGTTCAGTACTTCCCCTAAATGTGAGAGCTATTAGCATAAAGATTTGTCTTTCACTTACAGGAACCTGTAACATGAATGAACCTTCTGTCATCAAAGAAAAAAGAAACAAAACACGAAAGATAACAGGCATAAAACTTCAGTCTGAGTGAAAACATATCAATACTCTGAAAACGCACATCAGTGATTGAATCAGACCGTCGGCTGCAGTTTGAGCGCGACTCACCTGAAGACGGCCAGGCTGAGAGACCACAGCGCCAACAGCCCCCGCAGGTTCAGCTTTGGTCTCTCCCTCATGAAGTGCTGCCCCCCGAACACGAACGCAGCATACAGGCCACAAAACATGAACGACTTGCTCCTGCAGAGAAGAAACAACAACAAACCTGAGCCTGACAGTCCGTCCCACCCGCTGACAGATGCTGGTGACGTCACCTCAGACTAATATCACCAGACCAGTTTCCCCTCACATAGATCTTTTTTTTTTTTTTTAATTGGGGTTGTTCTGATCAGGAGCTCTTGGGCCACACAGGTGTTCATGCAGACACCTCCTCAGACCCTGAAATAGAGGTCTGAAACACAGGTCGAGTCCACTTACATAAGAACATTTCACAATTAGGGTGAATGCACCAGACAGCAGGACTGTAAAACAAATATGCCAGAATTTGATTGCATGCTCATGTGGTCTGTTTATCAAATCAATAAAGGTTGCTCTTTTTTCATCAAGCTCTCTGTATTTAAAAAAGAAATGACAGTTTAATAAGTGCTCCCTCCTCCAATGACAGCATCTCCCTCTGCAGACACAGTAAAAGATTAACAGAGATTAGCTGCTGGCACTTTGACCGCTCTGACTGTCATTTGTGGGTGATGAGGCAATTTTCAGCGCTCCGCCCGGCTTACCAACGAACCCTGATACCATTTCATTAAGAGCTGGCAGCAAAAGTGATGAGAGAAGAGAGGACGTAATCTCCTGAGTGCAGGTGGAAACCTCGAATCTGACCAGTAAACGGTGGAACTGAGGACAGTCTGTGCACACGCAACAGCTGTGCGTGTCGTTTCTTACATTAAACTGGGTCAAGAAAACAGACAGTGACCCCCGTGTCTGTGACATCACAGACAGAGTAGCTGTCAGAATCCCATATGATCAGAGGGAGACCTGGTGGACAGATGCTGCAGCTGCAGCGGTGAGTTACACCACTAAAAATATAGCGCCCATTTACCAACCTGAGCTTTTTCTCGGGGTCTTGTTCAAGAGTAAAGGGGAGTTTTCAGGGGAGGAGAGGAGCAGAAGACTGACAGCTGCATCAGTGCAGCATCTGCAGTAATTCAGAAAGACACAGTTAAAATCAGTAGTTGGAGTCTTAACCGTGAAAAGTAAAAGTCGTGAGATCCTTAAGGCTAGGTGTGGCATCAGTGGAGGCTTATCAGCACCTCCATCAAGACATTTCAATCAGCGCTGTGCTGATACTGGAAACAAGCAGGAAGCAGTTTTCAAGGGAGGAGGTCAAAAGAGGAAGAAAGGACCTAAACAGCAAACTGCATCGAACACAAAGAGCTGAAGATATAAACGGCTGGATGAATCTGCTCAACAGCAGCAATGCAAAAGCATATTTGACAAACAAGGAACCTTTTTCATGTAAATTCCACACTGCGGTGCTCATGGCTGGTCTGGAGGAGGTGTGGATGTCTGCTACTGTACTGGACTTTGTCCATAGTTTACCTACTTTTATTAGCCAGCTCATATACTAATTATTAAAAAAACAAAAAACAAACAAAACCCTGATGAAGTTCAGAGTTGCTTGGTTACATCAGAAACTAAAAAAATGTGGTTTTACAGGATGGAGGTGTGTTCATTCCTTAGCAGGACACTTAGACAATGAGCATGGATTCAGTCCATAAACAGGAGGAGTCTCTGTGCACCGGTGATGGTTTAGGTCTCAGGTGTGCATGCAGAGCTGGTGGCCCCTGGAGCACCTCTGGAGCGCCTCAGCAACCTGGATCCTGGAGGACCGGTGTCCCTGCAGGACTCACTGTTCACGCGGAACCCCGCGACAGTGGTACTTTTACGGTTAACTGTTTGTCTCCGTGTACTCACCAGTTTTCCTGCATCCATTCCAGAGCTCGTCTTTCGTCGAAACGCCTCTCGAAGTCATAACTGCCGAGCTCAGTCTCGTTCATTTTCTTCTGCTCTGGAAGCTTCCGGGACGGAATAAAGTAACCCGGCAGAGGTGTACAGATGTGTGGCAGGCTGCTCCGGGACTGCTGCTGGTTATTCCAGCTGTTTAAAGCCAGTGGAGACCAGCGCAGGAGGATGTACCAGTGACAGACGTATTTTTCTTTCAAAGCTGACTACCGGACGCCCTCCACTTCCGGTTTGGATTTTCAGAATAAAGCAAGCCAACGAGAGAGAGAGAGAGAGAGAGAGAGAGAGAGAGAGAGAGAGAGAGAGAGAGAGGGGGGGGGGGGGGGGGCAAACCCTCCTTCTCCCCCCCCACAGCCTTCTTCCTTCTCTTTTTTTTCT
>JBAMYA010000011.1:11130692-11140821 GCA_037176975.1 Arrhamphus sclerolepis | reverse complement strand
TAGTAGTTTTATTTTTGAGTGCTCAGCTCATATCCTTTTAAAAAGGAGAATTTTAATTTCTATTAGAAAAATGTTGGTCATTCTGGTGGAATTGTCACAGAATAACTTATGTTGTATTTTGTTCATTTCTATTTTATTATTATCAAAATTTAATACTGGTGATGCTAATTGACCTGTTTGTTGTTTTTTTTTTCTAAATGAGAATCGATAAAGAACTGAATCGTTAAGCAGAATCGAAACTGGTATTGGAATCGTAAAAATCTTATCAATTCCCATCTCTAGCATTAAATGCACCAAACTGTGTGGTATATAGTGTCGGCTCAGTCTTGATCTCACAAAAACAAAAGCGTACACTTAATTTAATGCCCCAATTCATGCGATGTGGAAGCTCCCTCGCCTGAAGGACAGCTCTGGGGTTGATTTGCATTGAGATCAGCTCTTTTGGGGGTTCTGCACACGCAGGTTTTGGTCCGTACTTGTGTGTGATCTTTGCATTCACTCCAGATGAAATAAAGCACCATGCTTTTTTTTGTTTTGTTTTTTAAATGCACTAAAGCCTGTAAGTGTTGAATCAAACTCACATAAGCATGAAGAAAGCTGAGTAGTTTTTAACAATTTAGATATTTAAGGTAAATGTAATGATCCTTTCAGGCTGTTTTTAGATTTTGAAGAACAGCCAGTATTCTTTTATATCTCTTATGCACAGACAAGTAAGAAAGCAGATAATCCTTCTTCCCAAAAATGTTGAACTTGCTCCTTTGATGCAGTTTGGTCGCAGGGTTGCTTCCCTCAACCCTCACCTCATCAGCTGGAGACCACCGCTGCATACTAATCACCAGTGCAAATACATTTTTTAAAAAAAGTGTCCGTATGTATAAGCTCACCTTTGTGTGTGTGTGTGTGTGTGTGTGTTCAGAAGAGGCAGTTGGGGGACTGTGATTTGCTGGTGACGAGTGAGATAAGGAGGGAGGGAGGGAGGAGGGAGGAGGGAAGAGGGTGGTGCGTATTGACGAAGCCAGAAAGCGGGAGGCAGAGGGAAGGAAAGCTCTCTCCCTTTCAGCTTCTTTTCGCACCGCGACTCAGGCAACCAGCTCTCCCATCCTCTGCTCCTCTTCCTCCACGGCAGATGCTGGAAGAAGGGAGGATAGACAGCATTTGATGAAAACGTTTGCAAAAAAAGAAGAAGAACCCATAGGAAGGGGTGACGGAAGGAATGAGAGACATCAGCAGGAGGACAGCAGCGTTTTTTTCTCTCTCTCTTTTTCTCTCCAACACCCACACCTGCCGACTGTGCGATGCGAAGGGACTACAACCAGCACGGAGAGAGTGTGAGAGAAAATACTGACTGAGAGAAGTAGATCGCAGACGAGGGGAAGAGGATGTCAGCGGACCTGTTCTGGTGGATGGAGAGCAGAGAGAAGTGAGGCAGATAACCTGACTCTGACTGTTAAACTGAGGGGATCCATTTTTACAATCGAAGCAACAGGAACAATCACTCTTCATGCTTTTGAAGGAAAAAAACTCTTTTCCACGCTTGAATTTATTTTGTTTATATCTGCAGGCTTGTGATGAAACCGGGGGGGCTCTTTGGGATCCCTGCTCTGAAGTGTGAGGGCGGCTGTCCATCCCTCCCACCCCTTCTGTATCTCCCTCTATTGTGTCTTTTTTCCTGCATGTTTACATTTACATAATCATAAAGAGCTCATTATAAACCCTTGTGTGTCTTTTAACCTTTAATTTCCACATTTTTCACACCCATGTGCTTCATCCTGGCTTTCCATTCACACCTCTGCCATCTGTGAGAGTGAGAGCCTGGATTTTGTTATGAAAGCATGTGGAGTGTTGTCGTGTATCCCGCCGAGACCACGTAAGAAGGTGGATTTATGCATCAGCCTGCCATGAACTGCAGTTTGCTCCTCATTGCACGTCAATACACGTGGAAAGAAAAAGTTGGGAGTGATTATCACCTGCAGGAGAGAGTCTCGCCCACTCACAGGATGTATAATACATGGCTGCCTTCTGAATAATTTAGCACCAGACGTGCACCCCGTGTTGCCTGGCGAGTGGCGACATCCACAAATGAGACTGTTGGGGTTTGATGCCTGCTGATAGCATGTTCACTTATTTGACAGCAGCTTGATGGTGTGCTGCCTCCCTCCGTGGCCTCGGCGGATCACCGGCTGCTCCCCGTTTTAACTGGATTCACGTCCAGCGTTCTCTCTTCCACCATCGACCGGACTCCATCCAGAGCATTCAGGTTTCTGCAGGACAAATAAAGACTGAATCAACAGGGGCTTGTTTGAAAGCCCAGTGATTTGTAGACACCTCGGTGTAATCTGCTCTCTGACCATGATTGGTGTCAACAGCCTGCACTCAGCAGGGCGCTTGCGCTCACGTTCTCTTTGCACTGTGCGCTATGGAAGAGACTTCCGGATGATGGACCCGTTCCGCTATCCCAGAACCCCGCGCTCACGTTCCCTCAAACCCCTGGTGTTTCCAGACCTGCTGGGCAAGGCTCAGGATGGGCAGAACCACCCACAGGCCAGAAAGAGGAGGAAGGTACTGAAATCGGCCATGTTTCTCTTTATTTCACACTTCAGAAAAATTCTGAAAAAGGATCATTTTATCTGATTTATACCTCACAATTACAACACAGTGATATCAGCATAACACTAGATAGTAGTTTATGATCATTTAAACCTAGATGAACATACTTTCTCAGTGGCATAGCTATCTGTTCGCCTTACAAACAGTTAACTACTATTTTTGTGTCAATTGTTGATCACCTGTCATTCCTGTTGATGACACACACCACAGCTCAGTGCAGCTCAGTGGAAAACTACCACTAATGCCACTTTGTGACGTTGATGAAGGAACTATTGAGGATGACGTTCGTTAATTATTGTCTTTTTGAACCTCCAGACTGTGACTGATTTATACTTCACCCCATTTACAGAGCCTCCCTGCTGTTAATACTCTTTTCTTCCTCAGGATTTACAGTAAAAGATTATTGTTTTTCTTCTTATTTAAGAATGAAAGATAATTCTGAAGGAATAATTTATCAAATGCACTCTGCTGTGGCCGTTTCTGCATGTGCATCACTCAAGTTATACATCTGCTAGTAAAGTTGAAAATATAGTCATACATGCATAGTTAAACACAAGGAGAAATGTGAGGAAATCAGCACTACGCACACCATTACCTCTCTAATCCCAAAGCAGATTTTGGCCAATAATAACGGAAGATATTAGATTAACAGCAGTTAAATAACTGAGACACTTGGTGGACAGAAAAACTTGCTTCTTCAGGACATTTTCATCAAATCAGAACTGTAGAATAAGAGTGGAAATAACAGTGTTCCATTAGAACTGATTTTTAAGCGTATCCTGAAACAAATTTGAATCCCCAAAGAAATGACTCAGAAAATGATCAGTTTATTTTCATGGGGTTCATGACTTCACAGTCACATGAAAGTTCATCTTGAAAGTTCATCAGCTATCTGTGTATTGCTAAAAATTTAAATCTGGTGGCTACAGGCAGGTTTTAGCCATTAACAGCGATTCCAGCTTCGCTTGTGAACCGATGACCTGTACAGCATATACCAATGCACTGAAACCCAGAGACAGCTGGGATCGGCTCCAGCAGATCCCCATGACCCTATGGATGGATGGATGGATGGATGGATGGATGGACGGATGGATGGATGGATGATTGGTCAAGTGTGATAATGATTGACAAATGTTCCGATAAACAGTCTACGCATTTGAAAAACAAACCACATGGCGTGTAGGGCTAGCATCAGTGGCAACATTCCAAAATCCGTGTTGAAGTTGATGTGAAAGAAAAGCTGCAGTTCCTCGACTGACCACTAGGGTATGGCTTCAAAAACGAGTCAGTCTCCTTTTGACCTCCGTGTTAAGATGTCCAACTTTGCAGCAGAAATAAACATATTTACAGTCTCGTACATTAAAAGAAAACGTTTGGTCTCCATAGTTGCTGTGGATGGAGGGGGTAGAGTTATATAAAGCTGTAAATTCATGCATAGTAAGGGACATGGACTTCTGATTAGCAGTCTGCATAGCCAATCGCTAGTCAGTCTACAATGTGCATGTTGACAGCGGTAGCGCTGCCTACTGAAATGCTGCTAACCCGCTAACAGCAGACCAAGAATCCTACAAGAGCTCTGCTAATCCTCATTTATAGCTCTGGCAGCAATTTGTTTTTTTTTTTTGTTTTTTGTTTTTTTGTTGGAAAACTTGAGATGAGAATGTTTGGGCAGATTTCATAGGAATGAATGTAAAGTAATTGTAATTAGCATCATATGTCAGCTCAAACAAATCCAGCCAACCTGAATAGATAACTGAGACTTACATAAGTTGATCGTGTTCCTGCCAGCAAACAGTCCTGCTGTTTCTTCCCGTTCAGTGCAGTGCAAGGAGGAAAGAGGCCTTAAAAGCACTCCGAAAACATTGGAATGACATCACAGGGGTTTGTCCAGTTCTTCTTAAACAGAAGCAAGCAGCCTCTTCACTGAGGATTCTTGTGAGCGTTTTTTTGTTTGTTTTTTTAGGACAGATAAGGTCTGTACCAAGTTCAGTCAAGTGAACTTCTTTGTTAAAATCAGAGTAAAGCCATGAAAAAATGAGAGGTGAGCTAAGCTCTGGAACAGAGGACGTTTTTTTGTGTGGTGTGCTTACTTGGGACATTAACTGACAGAATGAACTACATTAACAAGATACAGTGTAGAAACTGTTTAGATGTGAAATACGCAGCACAGATATTAAATATTAATGTCACTTTCCAGCTGTGCACTAAGATATCAGCATTATTAAATTGTGCAGGCTATATTTCGTTGGCAGGGATGTCCTGCTGAAATGTGCTTGGTCTTCCCTGATGTTCCACTATAGCAGGAGAAGAAGATGATGAGTTAAAGGAGCAGTGAATCAGTTAATCCTAATTTTGAAAGTTTATTAAAACGCCAGGTGAAAAATGAGGAGAGTGCCAGAGATTAATCTTAAATCTATCAATGTATGTTTGCTTAAAATCAATCAATCCATTGACAACTGATCACAGTGACTCGTGGAAGTTTTGTTCTCAGAGCAGGTACTTAGCTCTTAAACCGCCCCACTGTAGATGTTAGATCACCATGTGGAGGTTAAATCACGATGTGACCAAGTCAATCATCTTATGAGGTTGTTAGCTTGGCCCTTCATAAGCATAAATCTGATTTCCTAAGCTGGCGTGTAGCCCCTCCAACATTTGCGGTGCTGCGTTTTAGCTTTGCTCTTCACAAAAGTTATTAACTTCTTTTTCATCTTATTTTTCTCCTGCGGTATATTTAGGCTGACCAAACTCAGTAAATAGTAGCTCAGAAGATACAAACTCTTGGATAAAAGAGTCAACTGCACAGTATGGCTGGCTAGCTTCCATTGTAGTATGTCTATTTTTTATGAGGGATTAAGCCTGGCTTTTATTTGTATTATATGTTCATTTCATGTGTCACTAAATTCTAAATACGTCTGTCCATCCACTTCTATGTGTGCCCACTTGTGTTCATGAGCCGGTCCCTGCTTTTATTGTGTGGGTGACAGGATACACCTTGACAGGTGGACGGTCCATCATGGGGCCACATGGAAAAAAAAACAACCACACAGTCATTCCTGCAGACAAACGAGAACCCTACTTAGTACGTTCCCATTCAAAAACCTCTGAATTTATTTTCCACTGAGTCTCAGGATTCGGAAACACGACCACAATCAGCATCATTACTGTTCACCAGAGGAAGATCCAGGTTTAGGGTCGTCTGGAATCCCTTCCCTGGAGTATCCCCAGTGGTCCCCCAGTCAATTCCAAAAGAATATATAACCCACCCAGTTAACCGAAAACCCGTCTGTCTGTGCCTGTTAACCTTTAAATTCAGACCTTCAGCTCCCATCCTTATCAGATGTCTCCTCCACTGGCTTCTCTGCTGTAGCAGAGCAACGGTATGTGTGATGTGGTGACCACATCACCGCAGAAGCAATCAATCAGATCAATCAAACTTTATTTATATAGCACTTTACAACAACACGAAGGAAGCCAAAGTGCTTTACATTTAAAACAAGAAGAATCCCAGCAGACGTAAGTACTATAACATGAATAGTAAATACTGTAATTAACAGCAATAAGAATAAAATACAGTTATAAAGTAAATCAAAGAATAAAAATCTGAAGGTGACACGGTGCTGAAAAAGTGTTTAAAGCCAAACCAAACAAATGAGACATAAACAGGGCCATATCAGTATTCATATACAAGTCAGGGTTCAAAAGGTTTAAATGGATCCGATAGCTAACTGGGAGCCAGTGGAGAGTGCAGCAGCAGCCATTAACTCCCCAAATAAAATGTACACATCCCTGTTTCTGCTTGTTTGTTTTCCACTTCCTTTTAAGGTGCATCAGTTTTCCACACATTCATTTTTCTGTAGACAGATCACTGCACTTGAGCTGCTCGCAGTACCAAGTCACACTTAATATTTGATGTCCACCACACTCGTACTACAGAAGCAGTTTGTTTTTTTTGTTTTCACTTTGAAGCTGGTGACTGGTAGAAGCTCATCTGTATTTCTGTGTGGTGGTGATTATTAAAATGTATTGCAGCATCCAGTTTCAAAAGGAGTCCGCATGCAGAAAACTTGAGAGAAAAGAGGATGAAACAAAACTAAATCTGCATGGTCATTGAATCAGGATGCTCATTAATATTCATGATGTTTGGGAAGTGTTTTCAAGAAAATGCTGCTTGCGTAGCAGAGTCAAGCCCACCCCAAGAGTTGAGTTTCATTTGACTAAAAGCTGCAAAGCGACAGATTTTCCTCATAAGAGGTTCAAAATTTCAAACAACAGCGTCGACTAGCAGCGGTTGTTACATCAGAGAAGTGTTAAAGGAGTTTGATGCTCTCTTAAGTGCTCTCCTCAGTTTGAAGTGTCCACTCATCTGTCACTTGTGTCCATCACACCCATCGACTGCATCGCTGCTGAACGCTCTGATGGCATCCTGCTGTCTTCTGGCCCCACATCTGATCCAGCGTCTCCCTCATTAAGCCCCCGTTACCCCTCGTCCCTCTGCTGTTCTGCATCTCTCCTTTAAGTGTTGATTGTGCTGCTGATGAAACGGAAAAGGAGCAGTTTCTCTTTGAGGGCAAACTATGACCCAAAAAGTGATAATAATTGGTGCAAAGAAGTGAGAGAGTTAGATTTGGAGATGAGAAAATTTAAATTTAACACAGATAAAACTTGCATTTTATCTGTGCCATGGAATTATGTAAACTACAACGCTGGGGACACGTGGTCAGTCCATCCCAGGGCCAAGCGATTTCAGTGTCGTACATGTTTCAAACTACTCAGCGACTACTAGAAAATGTCATTTACACACACACACAAACCAACCAGCTGTTCAGGTAGCTGAGGTGCAGCCTTCCCTCTGGATGTGGAATGCAGATGGTTTACATGCACAAAAACATTTTAATACAATGTTGAAAAGGGAATTTGTTCTTTAATGTAGTATCTTTATTGTTTGTTAGATTTATGCTGAAGCATTACTTCATCATTTTAATCACTGAAACGTTTATTCAACAGCTGTTTCACACCAGAAAGATAAAATAGGATATATAAGGAAAGATGCGACACTACAGTCTACAAGAAAGATAAAATTTGATTAAATTAAACCTAAAAACTATCTTTTTATAATATAATCACTTAAAAAGAGACTTTCTTGCCATGAGCTCTTTCATTTAACTTTATCCATGCCCTGATGTGCGACTCATGATTAATTTATATGTAGAAAAAAATTAGTCAATCTTTACAGCTAAGATACTGTGGCTTGTAAATGTTTGACTCACTTTCCAAAAGGAAATTAACTGAATAAATTTTTCAGCTTACAGAACAAATTGTCATCATTTTTCTTGTTCCTAGATTTGGCTCCATGGTTGGCACGAGCCTCCATTATTAATAGCCTGATTAATTTGCTCATTTACGTATCGATAGGCCAGGTGCTCGGCTACTGATGTGATGCTGGCAGCAGATGCATTACATGATTGATGTACAGTTTGGCGACTCAAATGAGTTCAGCTTCAGGCGAAGGGCCATCTGAGCGGTGTGAAAAGGGATGACAGTTCTCCGAGTACAGTTTCTCGAATGAAACCAGCTCCTTTGCTGGGTGTTTTTCTCAGAAACCCCCCGCCCCGCGAGGCCTGATCAATTCCAAGCATTTCTTCTCACATCTATGTGATTTTCTTCTTCTCCTCCACAGGCTCTCTACAACTCAATCAAGAATCAGAAGCTGCAGTGGACACTGTGAGTAGTTTTAACTGACCTAATGGAAATAATGTTGTATTTCACAGTATATAATTATTTTTTTCTTCCCGAGGGAAAAACTCCGACACACACATTAAACAATTGATTAATTTGTTTGCATCCTGTAACGACGTTGACTGTTGTCTGGCATGTGAAGGAAACATCAGTGTGTCAAGGGTTGCTATTCTGGATCACAGCTCCAGAGCGCCTCAGAGATGCCAATTAAGTGACTAGCTTTCCAAGCTTTGTTTCCATAGTTACGGCACCATGGATACGACTCCATAGCTACTGCATTTCTCATTCCTCCCTGTGTTCACTCAGATGCACACACACACACACACACACACACACAAATAAATGAGCTGTACATAGAAATGTGCACAAGGAACGCATTTGAATAGCTGTGAACATGTTGTCTTCTGCACACACACAAAAAAGCACCAAAAGACAAGGTAGAGGTAGAATGAGTAACTCCATTTCAAATGGCTCTTTACCTGCATCCTGTACAAAAGGTGTGACCACAGCCTCCTACCACTTTTCCAAAAATAGCAGCAGCAGCAGCGTTCCCGAAGCTGCTGGATAAAAGTGGTCAGAGGAGCAGATCGAGCCAGAGATCCGCAGAGAGGCAGGCGATCCAGTTCAAACATCTCCGCTGACATGCAGACAGCTATTTAAACAACACATGGGAGGAAACTGAGGGACAGAAAAGATGTCGTGTGTTTTTTTTATATATATATATATACACATAAACAACTAAAACAAAGGAGAGTCCACCTCCCAACAAAACCAGTCACAGGTTAAGATTCTGCCCACATCTGTGTGTGGTGAAGCTCTGCTCTGAAAGACTTACTTAGAAGCAGAGCACAGCCTCACTTTGGCCAACATTTTCTTCCTCAGCCTGCTCACATACTTGATGCATATTTCATCAGAGAACATTTTTTATAGCACCCGGTGGCAGATGAACCCCTCATTTGTGACTTTTGTTTGTCCTTGTGCAAATTGAATTGTGCATTTGAGGTTGTAATTACAGCAGAAAAGCATGTATCCAGTCCAGAATTGATTTACTAATTTACTCCCAGATTGAGTCCTAACAAAAAGAAAAAAAAAGTCCTGCAACTGAGATGTGAAACTCGAGCAGTAAAACAAACCATTTGCTGTTATTGTCAAAAGATTTTATATCCAGCATCTCATTACAGGTGTGTGGTTGTGCGTACGTGTTGGTTTTTGCGCCCCATCCATGATCAGTGGATGTTATTTCACACCCCCGCAGAGAAAAACACGCACATGGCCACTGTCAGCAGTGCATTTGAAAGCGCCCACATGCTCTTCATCCGCGCACACATGCGATGCAGACGTACAAGGCGCACACACGCTTCCTTGTTTGGCAGCGGGGGTGGAGGGCAGAGGGAGAAGGTGGTGGTCAATGACACGCAACAAGTTGAGATGCAGATGGAGGCAGATCCCCGGGTGGGCACAGGGTGAAAGTGGCAACGAAGGTGGTTTACTGGAGGACGTGAGGGGGGAAACCTGCAGAGGGAGGAACGCTGTGAGACGTGGAGAGGGACAGAGAAGAAGAGGGACAGAGAAGAAGAGGGACAGAGAAGACCTGTCTGCCTTCCTTATCCTTTCATTTTGTTTTTACTTAGCGTTGTTGGCTCTCTCTCTGGTTCTAGTAATCCCATTCATTGTATACTTCTATCATCTCCATACATGTTTGGGTATTACCCCAAATCAGAAAATTGCTGTGTCAATATGGAAACTATTTAAAAGGTTTTCTTTAAAATATAAATATATGTATGTA
>JBAMYA010000011.1:11113138-11128039 GCA_037176975.1 Arrhamphus sclerolepis | reverse complement strand
GAGCTAAGAAACTGGGTGAGAAAAGAACAGAAAAAAAAAGAAGGGGTTTGTTTTAAAGAAAGAAGTAACCATTTTTTTGGGGGTGCGAGTGCTTTTTTTTTTTTTTTTTTTTTTTTTTTTTTTTTTTAAGGAATCCTTCTGTGAGGGGAATACGGGTGAATAAAAGCAGGAGGAGAAATGCATGGTTGTGTATAAATGCATGAATTACTGTCCTCTTTCACTTCACGGTGTTTTGAGAGCTTCTGCCATTTGGTCCACTGACTCAGCGTCACAGGTGAAACGCAGCCAATCTGTTTCCACTGGCAACTAATGCAGCAGCATCAGCACAAAATACCCAGCATGCACCTCTTTCTGTTTGTCTTCCTGCAGCCTTTCTTTCTCCTGATACTGTATGTTTTCTTTTCTTCTTCTCGTTTATTGTTTCTTTCTTCCTTTTCTGTTTTCTCTTTATTTCATTCTGTATCTTTCTTTTCCCCTCATCACTTTTTCTCTCCTCTTCTTGTCTCTCTTTCCCTTCACCTTTTCCTCTAGACCTTTCTTCCCTCCTTGTCAAGTTTCTTACTTTTTTCTTTTAATTATTTTGTCTCTAGTCTGTCCAGTCTTTTTCCTCACATTCTTTCCTTTTATCTCTTCTTTTATCATCTCTTGCTTTTCACTAATTTAATTTTTCCTTTTCCCCCTGATTTACTTTGTTGGTTCTTTCCTCTTCTTCAGGTTCTGTCTCTTTCCGTTCTCCACCTATCACTTCGCATCTCCTCTTTTCCTTTGTGTTCCTGCTTTTGTTCCCTCTTTCTCTCCTTCTTTCGCACTCATAGTGATAATGTTCTGCCATCTCAGAAGGATCAGCTTTGTCTTTTTTTTTCTCCCCCCCTCCGTCTTCGCTGTCACTCCTCTATCTCTCTCTTACATCCAACCCCCCCTCCCCTTTTCCACTTTGTGTCTGCATGGAGACGGACGGATTCAGGCAGGCCGGCAGTTACCAGGCAACAGGCTACATGCTCATTGGCTCCATCGCTGCCTCACTTTTCCTCTCTAAAGCCTGCATGGGGTTAACTGCTGTTATGTACTGTTGGTTACTCATAGCGTGGTCTCAGGGGGAGGGCATCAGCCATTTTCTATTTTCAGACTAAACTTTTGCATGGGTGCTGCCTGGTGAGGTAACAAGTGGAATTGCCTTGTTACCTCGGTGGGCAGATGCACAAGCACTTGCTTTTGTAGCCTAAAGCATCTATCATCTTCTAATATGACAAATCCCTTTAAAACACCAAAAGATGCATATGGTGCATTGTAAAGCATGATTTAGAATAGAATGGGATTATCACTACTGTAGCGATGTGCATGGTCGGGATTGTCTTCCATTTAAGTATCACAGAAATGTGTAATGAACTGCGATAAAAGATCATATCATGTATGTGAGCAGCGTCAGTCAAGAGGTTTACAAGAACAGATTAAAAGATGAAATAATGTTGTAAAAAAAAAATCACGTGGGAATAAAAGAGCTGACTATAAAAGAAATACAGTGGCAAGAATAAGTGTGTGAACCCACTAATTTGCCATTAATGTGATCTCATCTTCATGTCAATCATAATAGAAGACGAACACAATGTCTTAAGCTGGGAGCACCCTTAAGCTCTTAAACGTTTAAAACTTCTCAAATATACCTTGAGTCATGAAGCTCCCTCCTCTGTACTTCAGCCTGGGTTGATGCTTTGATGGTTTTGATGAGTTGCACCTTTTTTAGGCATCACAAGATGAAGCTTGAAGGAGGAACCACACCTCCAAACTGGCTGTTCAGTCACTTACAGGAAGTAGACGCATGTTCTAGTGTTTTTTTGTTTTTTTGTTTTTTTTACCTAATTCAGGATTGGAGGTTTGGTGTCTTTGGAGTCCCACTTCCAGGAAGAGTAGTCACAGTACTAAAACTGTCTTCATTCATAAACAGCAGACTGATAGATGCTGAAATGCTTTTAGACGACGTCTCTTCCCCACAGCCATGAGCACTTTTCAAGAAGTGAAATGCATCAGCTGTTTACATTTAACTATTAACTGATTACTAAGTTGTTGTTGTTTTTTCCACTGGATTATTAGTTATAAGAATGATTAAGGGATGTGTCGATGACTGCACCAGGAAGAGCAGCGCTTGTAGTTTAGCTTCAGGTGCAGTTTTACCAGAACAGTAAAGCATTTAGAATTTTGTTTTTTTAGCATTCTATGTCTGTTGTACCTTAACCATTTGCAGTTACTGCAACCATTAATCTTTAGGGAATAATTAAATATCATTGAATTGAACTGAATTGAATTCAAATATGTAGAAATAGTTCAGTAAATGCAGCTAAATTCAAATGTTTGAGTAAACTAATTTCTTTAATTAGACTCCTTGTGTAAAAGCTCCTGACTCCCAAGAACATGTTTGTTTGTGTGTCATGAGCTTAAGCACATTGTTCTTCTATTATAATATGATATATATCATTATGGCATACCAAAGGTTGAGCACGGTGGTGGACGGTTGATGATATGGGCTGTCTTGCAGTAATTACAGACCTACTTCAACAAATCCACAGTCACCTGAACAAATCGGATCTGGGAAGATCACGTTCTCCACATTGTTTTGTGCAGGATCAATCACATCGTTGTTAGACACTGATTTTTACACTCTGCTTATGGTTTTTGGCAAACATTATTATGATTATGACATTATTTTGATTTAAACATTGACAAAAACGCAGACACTGTCACATTAATGCCTACTAGTTATCAGTTAAAAGGCACCAGTCAATATAACCTCAGTGGTTTTGTATGAAACCTAAATACAGGAGCATCCTGTTCTCCGCTTTCTTGTGAAGAGTACCGGTGATGTGCTAGCAGCTCTGAGAGGACTTGGCCCTCGGGGTAAAGATGCCCCTGTTTCTCACCTCAAAGCTGGAACAAGATAAATGGTTTCACTCCTTTCCTGTAGTACGTTTTGATCCGGATGTGTCTCTCTGGAGAACAGGAACACAGGAGAGGAGAGGAAAACATACAATTAAAGCTTTGATGGCTTCTTCTCTCTGTTTTTGTTTCCTCCAGTGATGACATGCTTCAAAAATGTCTTGGAGAGCAAAAGCAGTGGACGGTGATATTAGTCATATTACATGAGGAAGTGTGTGAAGTCTGATGGACTGCTTGTCCTGCCCATTTCCTCATGTGACAAGAGCCTGATGATGATGATGATGATGATGATGATGATGATGTGTCTATCCACTGATGATACATTACACACAAGTGTTGATCACCAGGGATTCTTTTAAATCTGGATTTCTATTTGTTTTTGTTTTTGTTTTTTTCATCTTTTGCCTCCATAGTGACGAGGAAGAGCTGCGGAAATCATTTTCAGAGCTCGGGGACAGCTTGTGTGACTCTGATGCCTCCAGATCCATGAAGAGGGTGAGCAGCAGCGGGAAACCCCTGTCAGAAGAGACGCAGCCGACGGGAGCGCTGCTGTACAAGAACGGCTTCCTGGTCCGAAAAGTCCATGCCGACTCAGATGGAAAGAGAAGTATGAGCCTTAGTTCATATCTAATCACCCTAATCATCTGTAGGGCTTTCCATCTGCTCGATGGTCATCGCAGGAGTCAAGATGAGACCAGTAGCTGGATGTTGGTAGTTTAATATGGCCTGGTTTTGTTCATGGTCTGAAGAGACACCAGAGAGATTAAATAAGATCAGAGAAAGACAGGTGGTCATCTGTCGTGATGTCGAGGTTTCTGGCTACATTTGTGGGTTAGATTGTTGAAGAGTGTTGATAATGCACTGGATTTACTGGATGGCTGTGATGATTTCAGCCGTCTCAGACAAGCAGTTGTGTGAAAAATGGTTCATTGTAGGTCAAAAACGGTGGTCATAGTTCTCACAGTGAGACAGGAGCAAAGATGAAAGATAGAGCTGTCTGTCTTATGACTAAAGACGGACTGTGACAGATATCAGCAGGGTCAGAAATTTGGAGGAATCATCTCAGTGTGACAGCTACAGGTTACAGGCTACAGGTGATGCTCCTCCATCCATGTGGATATAATGGAAAGACAAAAAAAACTAATAAAAATCCTGCCAAAACTGCAGGTCATCTGACGAGAATGAGTTATGCTTGGTATCATCTGTGTTGCAGTTATAAGAGAAGCCGTGTGAGTGAATGACCAGGTCCACAGAAGTGGTGTATATTACATGGAGAAAGAGTTGCAGTACCGCAACCCATTCAGTGCAGCAATCTGATCACCCTTGTGGAAAGGCAGTAGGAAACGGATGTTTTCATCTTTTTCTTTTTCATGTCATCATTGTCACAATGTGCAACAAAGCATTTATTGCAGTTGTGACTACAGTGATAAATGCTTTCCGGTCTGCATTTGTGAAACAACAGTTGGCGTTCTGACACATTGCTGTCACTGAAACGGGTTAAGGATGAAAATGACATCACACTGAGAAAGGCAGAAGGCATGTAGCAGGAATTTTACATGTTTGGTTTGTGGCCTTGCTTTTATAAACCAGTGAGAACCAGGTGCTAGTGACAGACTGTCATTGCATCATTGCAGCTCTTCCAGTGACATTTGAACTTCCCTTTAGTGCACTCTGGACACAGATCACAGAGTTCATCTTGTTTTCCCTCAGAAACAATGTCTTCATGTTGCCAGTCTGCATTTTTAAAGGTTGTCGTAAACAGTGGTTGGCATTTGTGGATGCTGTTTGCTGTGGCAACCAGCGTTTCCAAATGCTGACAGGTATTTATGAAAACTGCAACAAACGAGTTTCATACCCTGAGCGGTGTCCATAAACACCTGGGGTCCCACTGAAACACCCAGCACGGTTTTTAAATTCAGTTTAAAGCAGCATTCACCTCATTCACCAAAGAAGAGAGGTTGTCACTCTGTGATTAAGAGAAATCGCTGCTTTATCGTCCTTACCTTTTTTATAAAGAATTCTGCATACTTATCAGCAAAGATTTGTGGCTGGAGGCAGTGAAATATGATTCAGAAGTGTGTTGGAGGTGGATAATGGTTTCCAGCAGAGCTGGTGCTAGATGTAAATAAGGACGGGAGTGATTGAAAGCCCTCAGGATCGGCTGGTTTGCTAGATCTGCGCCGTTTTTTTTCTCCAGCAGATTGTAGAGAACATCATTCAGGTGTGAGATGGTTTAGAACAAGCAGGTTCGGTGAATCGAGCCTGTCCAAACACAAGCTCATTGTAGAGCAGAGAAGCTCATGGTACAGTTCAAATGAACTGGGAGCTCATTTACAAAACTGTGTGCACAATCTTTACCACTATTTTCTGTACACCCAAAAGCTGAAAATGGCATGCAGCAAAGCGTAATCTGATTTATGAACTCATGCATATGTCCACTTGCAAATAGTTTCCTTTTATAAAACACAGACCGCCTGGAAGTTTGCACAGGTGGATTTGCTTCATGTTCTGCCTTCAACACACCCACGTTCTACCATAAATGATCGACGTAAAGGGGCTCATGAATGCATCTGCAGATAAATCAGGTGCTGCCAGCCATCACATCAACACCTGTCTGTCTGTTCTCTGTTGAGCCGGGCCACCGATACTAAATTAGTCAGAGCCATGTCTGCGTCACTAATAACTTATACATTGATCATATGCACATTTTTATAGTTACAAATTCATCTTCACTCAGAGCCCTTATAGCAGCACGACTTCAGTCAACTGCAGTGATTCATGAAACTGAACTTTGTTGTAAATTCTCCTTTATTGTTGTTGTTCCCTCACACAGCAAGGAAACTGGATGTTAGACTGGTCATGTTAAAAATGTGATCCAGCTTAACATTATATATTGTTAATCATATCCATCACATACCTGCCAGTTAATTCCTGTTTTCTTCAGAAACCTAAGAATGATCAACACCTGTACATGTTCCAGGATGGAACACTGGATCCAGTTCAGCACATAGATCCAAGAGCACTGATCTACGAGCCGGTCATCATCAGGGGTCAGGAAATCTTGGTGGTCCCTAAAAACTCCCCTGATCCATGAATCCTCCAGGCGTGCCAGTGGATACATGCAACATTACTCACGAGCTTCGCCAAACTATTTGAATGCTTAGTTGGCATGTAGACACACCTATTTAAAATTAATGCATCAAACAGTGCGAGTCACCACTATAGAATATAATCTGAAAAAGAAAGTATGAAGTACGGATGTACTTTGCTGGGTGTTTATGGAATAGTAATGGACACTGCAGGAACACATCTTAGATACTGCAGGTTTGGCTGTTGATGATTACGTGGATCTACAGTCTGATATGAACTGAAGTTAAATGTTTGAGAGGAACGTGACTTCAGTTCACCACCTCACTATCTGCGTCCCCAGTTTCTCCCGTCTCCAAAAATGTTTGTGCAGAAGATACAAACTTGCACTTTCTCCCGTCAGTTTTTTTTTTTTTTTTAATCTTTATGTGGAAAATGATTTACACAACTTTCAGGCCCTATTTTATACATGTGTATCGTTTATAAGTGAGGCCCCTGGGATTCCCCAGATTCCTCTAACAGCAGGAAGGGAACAGCTTCAAAGGTTAGTGAGAATAAACAGAGCTGGGACTGTTTGGTCTGTGGAGTCGCCCAGGTAGAATTCTCTTTACTGGAGTTGGTCTTCAAACAGGATCACTGAGTTAGCATGTGCTACATCCTTCACAGGGACTTTTAAGCAATGATAAAATAATCCAGACTTTATTGTGCTTTTAAGTGCTAGCCAACATGCAGGGATGCATCTGTGTGTTGTAGCCTTATGAGCATGTAAACACTTGATTTGCATGTCTGACCTGCACATAAACATATATTTGATCTCAAATATAAATGATGAATAGCTAAGTGTTGCTACTACTGCATTTTTTTTCCACAAAGACTAGTAAACTAGCCCTCAGGCGTGCATGTGTAAAGATGCGTAACTATAAAGTGGTACCGTGTGATACTGAGCAGCAAGAGTCATTAAGTCAGTAGCAGTGCGATGGAGTGTTCTGCTGTGATGTTTACAAAGCTCCTCTTTGTTTTTCTCTCTCCTGGACGCCAACAGTTTCATGTTTCCATGGTTTGCACAGTCGCTGCATTGTCTACTCTGCATCTGCCATGATGCTTTATGTCATTTATATTTGCATTTATTACTCATTTACTAATTTACACCTTTAAAAGATGTTTTGTCATAATATTTAACGGGACTATGTGCATTGTGTCTTGTACTTTTTCATTTATTTTATATCAAAGTGTTTTCTTCTCATTGCAGCACCAAGAGGAAAGAGAGGATGGAAAACTTTCTATGTCATCCTGAAAGGACTAATCCTCTATCTGCAAAAAGTAAGTTTGTCACATTATTGCTTTTAGTAGCTATAATTTATGTGCAATATGTTTATTTTAAAAGGCTCTGTGAAGAGAACTTTGAATCAACTTCTGATTGGTTCATTCTTCAGTTTTTTTAAACAGTAGCTGACTGTATAACCACAAACATCTAAATAAATCAAAAGAACTGCAGCAGCCACACAAGGAAAGTGTTTCAGTGGGATTATTCTTATTAATGTGTTGTCAACTGTTGTGACTGTCGCCACAAATCCCTACAAGGCCTTTAAAATTACAAAAGTCAGGCCAAAATATCAAATTCAATCAAACGTGGTGGACTTCCTGTACGTTGTAGAGTATGGGTTCATGAGACTTTTTTGTGCAGATCTGCATTCTGCAGAAACTTGCATATTTTGGTGCATGTAGGTAAAACCCATAATGTTCAGCCATTATTCCACGTCTGTGTGGGGAAACCTTAAAATACGTAATTTTTCTCCAGAGCTGATGCGAAGTTTGTTGAGTTTTGGGGTCAGGGAAAGCTCTCAGAAAAGCAGAAAAGCAGTTCTTCAGTGGGAAAAATAATAATAATAATAATAAGAAGAAACAGAGCAGATACAACAGGGTTCTAAAAATTACTAAATAATGTGAGCTGAAATAAGAGATCGGTACAGAGCTGGCTAGCAATATCAATAACAGGACATTTTAAAAAGCAATTTAAAAGGTGTTCTAGAATTTACCTCAGGGTATTAATAATTTATTAGTCCCTGAAGGTATTAATAAAGAAACCTTGACCTTGACGTAGCTCTGCAACTACAGTTGCAGAGTCCAGTGTCCTGGTCTTTTTTTAATCTCTAATCCTTCCTGAGATTCTCGACACCTCAGGCTCAGAGATAAACTGGGTACAGAGATTGAAAATATTGAACAGATGCTATTGTGTATATATCCATCCTTCTTCTTCATCCTTCGAGGATGAAGATTGACCATGAAGTGGTGCGTTAACATCAGTTTTATTTTTAAAGTTGAGCAGCTAAGACTGAATGCAGGCCACAGTAAGTAACATATGAAGTCATATACAGTAGGAACGTTTTGAGATGTGGCCAAAAGAGAAACTGAGAACCAGGACAGTTCAGTCCAAGTTTTACTACTGTGTATAGCTGCTTATGGCCTTCAAAGTATCAAAGAAAAGGGTCAGGTTTTTTTCACCTTCATTTGAAAAGAAAACAAATGAACTTTTCTAATGTTTTGATTTGTTTTCAATCTCTTCTTAAGTCGAGAAATGAATGAGAAGTTAAACTTATTTGCAAAGACAGGTCAAGCAAGGTCTGGAGTTGTATCCAAAGTTTCCTTTCAAGTAAATCTGTCCATGACTTTTCAGACAAGATAAAAGATAGAAGATAGAAGAGGAAAAAACAGTTTCTGCAAACTCCTCAACCTCCACTCAGCTTCTGTCACGTCTGAGGAAGAGTTGGGTTGCCAACCATGTGAATTATTCTATATTCCTGTCATATTAGGGTGAGTACCGACCTGATAAGCAGCTCACTGACGAGGACCTGAAGAATGCCGTGTCCATCCACCACTCCCTCGCAATGAAGGCTTCAGATTACAGCAAGAGACCCAACGTCTTCTACCTGCGGACTGCCGACTGGAGGGTGTATCTCTTCCAGGCACCGTGAGTCTCATTGTATTCACTAATCAAACCCATCTCCAAAAGCATTGATCGTTTCTCGGTATTTGTAGCTGTACCTTATTCAAATAAGAGCCCAGTTAATACGATGTAAAACTGTGATTTCGAGGAAGATTTTCACTTTGTTTTTATATCATTTTTGAAACCCTGTGGTGCCTATACAATACATTATTCAGTAGGTACTGAATACTGGTCCAGTAGTCATCACAAATACGTAGTACACACCATAAATACAGTTACTGTATGCACTGTAAGCAGCCTGCACTGCATTATGGGATACTGTATTCAATGTGGACTAGATACTAAGAAAAATAAATAGACGTCACCCGCCATCTGGGTATTTTTAACGTTTTGCAGTTCGCACTACATTGTAGGCGTGCGTTTTCAAAACCGCCCATCGACTTGCAATGACAGAAGTCGCCCCCTACTGGCCATTATATGTAATGTAATTTGTAAAGCTCTTAAGAGTTGCCTTCATTTTTTACACAGGGGGGTATGCTTGTGTTTTATGTACACATTAAGCTTGAAATAAACTCAGATTACCCTTTTAATCAACCAGATTACTGTAAGAATGACCGCCTTTTTCATAAGACAAAATGGTGTGAAATAGTGTTTGAGAGCCAATCAAAGTTACAGACAGTGGTGAAAGTTGTCTATTTTTTATGAGCCAATTTCATAACTATCACTTGTGTGAATCTATCTGTGCCTTAATAGCAGGCAGTTACAGAAAAGGTTAGGGCTGGGACTTCTTTTTTCTTGGTGTAAAGAAAACATTTTACTTTTGTTTTCGCTCAAATGGCCTCAACTGGAGTTAGATTTACTTTACGCTGTTGATTCGATGGATTGAAGTTTGACTATAATAGAAAATGATAAGTGATTTAACAAGTCATGTGCCAAGTATTTCTTGAGTGTGCCTAAAGCATCCAAGATCTCTCCAAACATGGCTCCCCAGATGGCTCTGTGTAATAAACCATCTGTTGCATCAGGTTAGTGCCAAGCGTCATTCATGCAATCGCAGACTCCTTCATGATCTGTGACATCAGGCCTCTGTGGGGGTCAGCCAATCTGTTGCAGTATTCTTGCTGACTTTAATATGGGTTTGTTACGTGAGGTCAGAGGAGCAGAGGCTGTTTTGCTAACACATAAACACAGGTGGGTGCAGGACTGCAATAATGTCATCCTCATGCTTTTGCCATATAATGCACCTGATCACAGCTAATCATCCGTGCTCTGCTAACAACATTAAAGGAAGATGTATGAGGAGGATCCAGGAAGTGGCACGAGTAGCCACATGTTCTAACCCTCAGGAGGACAGGCTCTGTGCTCCAGTTGCAGCTTGCAATTTGTCCCAGATTCTGTACTCCTCTCTGCATCGTCTCTCTCCTCTTTTATTTTACCTCTCCTTTCGGTCTCTCTATCTCTTTTTCTCAGCGTCTCTCCCGGGGTTTTTAGGCAAGGCTGTCTGATTCAATCTGATATTTCTCTTGGGACCCTAATGGCTCTGTTAGTGTAAAACAGGCCCTTTCTTTCATGCATTAATTAGCTCCAGAATTATTTCTTTGTCAACAGCAGCGCTGCATTTTCTGATAACTATTTCTTTGATCTTGTACAGAAGTGCAGAGTGCATGCACAATGTCTGAGTGTTTCTTTTTAAAAAGTTAAAATGTTCATGTGTATTTTTCATCACAGGAATGCTGAACAGATGCAGTCGTGGATCACGCATATCAACACGGTGGCCGCCATGTTCTCGGCTCCTCCTTTCCCAGCAGCCATCGGCTCCCAGAAGAAGTTCAGCAGGCCGCTGCTGCCGGGGACGATGTCCAAACTGTCCGAGGTACTGTTGACGCAACTGATCCCAGGCTGTGAGAAGCTTTCGTTTTCATACAGCCCAGTGAAAGTGGGGTTATGGTGAACTTCACTGCTGCATGGACCAACTGGTGCACCTCTAAAACACCAGTTATCCCTGGTTACTTCCAGACACATGTGGAAAACTTTGTATGTGCTTTTCTGGCAATTAAAAAAAACAAAACAAAAACAATAAAATAATATTATTCATTAAATATAGACATAATAATATTTAAAAATTTGAGAACAAAACAAAATTCCATGTAAACAGTCTGAAAAACATAATAATCATTCAGTGGTCATAATTAGATTTATAGTTTAACCAACTTGATTTTGTACTAAGAAGATTTTGTTTCTTCTTCATTTTTCTGAGCAGCATATTTCCACGAACTGTCGTACAACAAGAATAAAGTTAAATACATGTCATACGTAACAGAATTGTTCTCCAAATGAGGTGTACTTGCAGTGTTTTGATAATTAGGAGGAGCAAATGGGTACATCTGGTTGAAACACACATTTGTATCTATTTTTTTGTGTATGATTAAACTGTAACGTCAGTAAATATTCTCCAGTAGTATCAGAAAAAAGGGTATCATTCACATTAAAAAATAGGAATCACTGATTTAAAGATCCTGATGTGGTTAAATAGGCGTTTGTCATTTGTTTTTTCTTTTTGCCCTTTTATCTTCCTGCTGTCACCTTTCAACGAATTAAAACAAACTTCCCCATGTGTATATTTACATATATATGTGTGTGAAGCAGAACTACAGAGGCAGAAGCTGGCATTGCATTCACCTTTTTTTATTATAAAAATTAGTATTCATACATACATTTGAAAAAATATAAACGTTTAATAGCAGTTGACCTTGTCGTCCACTAGAGAGCGCTCTTGAACCTTTCAGCTTTAGACATTGCAGCTCCCACTGACCACTCAGTCAGTTTAACTAGGACTCCAGCCAGCTGTTTGCAGAAACACGTGAACGTGTTTATAGCTTATAACTGTCAGCATTAATCTACAACAAGAGTTTTTATTTTCCAGCGCTCATCCTTGACAGTCTCACCAAAGACGCCTGTGAAAGTTTTCACCAACAGCGCATGTGCAAGAAATTGTGACTAATTTATATAATTTTGGTAGTTTCTACCCAAGTCACACAGTAATATCACAAAGTATAGGTTGCACAGTTCCATATGGTGTCTATTCAACTAATACAAATAAAATATGTGTTCTGACTGGTATTTAGGAACTGGTGTGATGTCAGTGCAATAAAGTATGCAATCTTTACGAAATTAAAGAATAGATGTTCATTGTTTCTTTTAAAAAAAATTTTTTTTGGTTCCAGTGGTCTTTATTAACAGTCAGGAGAGACGAGAAGGTGGGACAGAGAGACACACAGCAAAGGGTCAGGAGACGGGAGTTGAACTCGCGACCGCTGCAGGAGGACTGAGCTTCTGTACATGCAGCGCATGCTTTAACCACTAGGTTATGCAGCAGCCCAGATGTTCACTGTGTCTGACACCTCCTCTGTCATCTTGTCTTGACCCTGTGCTATCAGGAGGAGCAGATTAGATCCCATGAAGCTCGATTCAGAGCCATCTCTACTGACCTGGCTGAGCTGCGCTCGTACCCCTCTGACCGCAAAATCAAAGGGCGCGACTTGGAAGAGTACCGCCAGCGAGATGAGTACCTGGACTTTGAGGTGAGCTGGACTCAAGTGTAAATGATTACGTACAGTCAAACAGCTCTATGTTTTTCAGTTCACAAGTCCTTCTATCTCTTTTTCCATTTTTTTGGTAGAAAACGCGGTATGGGACTTACATCATGCTGCTGCGGGCCAAGATCAGAAGTGGTGAGGAGGACCTGTCTGTGTTTGAGTCGCTGCTCCTGGAGGACAGCAGCCTGCAGAGGGCTCACTCCAGCCCCACGCTGCAGGACAGCAGCGTGGCCAGCAGCTCCAGGGACGGAGGCAACAGCAGCAAAGCCAGCGGCTGCAGCAGCAAACCTCGACAGGAAGGCCAGAGACACAGCTACCGACAGGCTGTCAAGAAGTGAGACGAGGCGGGGGGCGCCGGGAGCGGCACGGCGTTGCACTGCCAGCGGCAGGCTGTCTCCCAGCATTGGTTTTTATTTGAGATCCAGGAGGATTTGGAGCTCTGCTTGAAGGGGGAGCAGGGGTGAGGGTCTACACCCCACACCCTCCCCTCAACCACGACGCCCCACCCGGCACCCCAATCTTCTCATCTAATCAAGGAGGTGCAGATCCTGTGACTGGCAGAGTGGCTGGCAAACGCCAGTGAGCATGTTGGTGCAGGAGCTGGGAGAAACAGCTGGGAGGTCCGACATCTGCTGAGAGGAGGTGTCTCTGAGAACGCTGGGTGCAGCTGCAGACGGTGCAGTCAGACAAAAGGCTGCTTAGGGGTCAAACAGGGCACCACAAAAGGGACCTACATCCAGCATCATCTTTTTTTCCTCTCCTTTTGTTCTGTCACGACACCTTCCCAGCCACATGTCCCAGCTTTTATTCTTGATCTTTTACTATATTTGGGACCAAACATGTTTACACACTTGAAATCGTCATCATGTTATAGATGACGAACGGTTTGATTTGGGCTGAATTGCTACCACCACTCTGAGCTGAATCACTGGAATAACCTTAAGAGACATCATCAGATCTTTTTCAGCTCCTTTCCTTTGGTTACATCATCACGATGTGTTCACATTCCATGCAGGAGCTGGAGATAACAGCTTTTAACTGGTGTGTGTTCCAGTGAGGGTGGTATTGGTGGCCAGTTAGAGGAAAACGGAGTCAGCAGAAGTTCACAGTACTCCTGATATGCAGCGACAAATGATCTCACAGGGAGATGTCTCTTTTTGTCCTCTACTTGAACATATCTTTTGCCAGTTGCTTTTGCTTCTGTCCCGTGATGTGCTTCAGTTCTCTTTTTTAGGCCGAATGTTGTTTTCTGCAGCGATCCGCATGCCTGCATCTGGCACAGCTTCTTTTAGGGCTTTTTATGACTTTGAAGGCAAAAAACTGTTGAGTCATTCTCGTCACGCCGGTGCCACAGCCAACGTGTATTCGTCTGTACATATATATTTACAAACCCTCTTTTAACACTCACCGGGCAGACCCTGAATGTTCATGTTTTCCAGCATTTTTAGAGTATTTTACAGTCATTTGTTGATGTGGAACCCACTCCCTCTGTGTATGTCAAGTGTATGATCAAATATGATACTGAAGATATAAAATATGTTATTCTCTTTGTAAACATCTAGGATATGTTGTATATAATGCACCGCCTGCTTATATTGTAGGATATATGACAGTATATTTGCATTATATTCAGCACACTGATGTGAAGATGCATTAGGAACAAACAAAGGTTTTCCCTTGTTAGTCCCAAAAGCGTTACATGATAATCATATGTATTTTGTTTTTCGGGGTTTTTTTCTTACGCACTGTATGACTATTAAAGTAAAGCCTATACACCTATCAAAGATTAGTAAGGATGTTTTTGAGAGGTCTATGCTATGTGGTAGTGCTGAAAACAAATTCATTCAGCTACAGTGAAAAGTGCTCCAAAGCCAAAACTTTATTAGCATGATTTTTGATCAGATCAGTGTTGCTATAGAAGCATGAAGAAGGGAAAACATTAGTTTAGGAGTGTGTGGGCTGACTGGTCCTGATATGGAACCATGTAATATTTGGTAGCCATAGACACCTCATAGCATTATTGATGCATAGCCATTTTCTACTCAGGCTTTATCGCGACGCCTCGAGCAGCTGCAGTGCCAGCGTCCAGCCAGCAGGGGGAGCTGTCTACATTCAGTCTCATTCCTCCGATCAGCCATAGCCACACCTGCTGCACCTGCAGGAAATATGCACAGCAGCATCTCCCTCTCACCTGAGGACGGGGGTCGGGGTACTGCAGGGCTACAAGAGACAGGACCTGTTTGCGTGAGCCGCGGATGTAAAAGAGGGCAGAGTGTGTGTGTGTGTGTGTGTGTGTGTGTGTGTGTGTGTGTGTGTGTGTGTGTGTGTGTGTGTGTGTGTGTGTGT
>JBAMYA010000011.1:11070257-11113038 GCA_037176975.1 Arrhamphus sclerolepis | reverse complement strand
GTGGACCCCTGCCTTTCGCCCAGAGAGAGCTGGGATAGGCTCCAGCAGACCCCCGTGACCCTGCACAGGAAATAGCGAGTATAGATAATGAATGAATGAATGATTATTAGTTTTCTTTACAGAATGGGACCTTGTCAATATCAGTATTTGCAGACTTCAAGACTGCTTGATGAGTTTTATTTTATATCATTTTTACATTGATCCTTTTATGTTATTTCTTCCTCAGGGCTAGCAAAGTGAGGAATAAAGGTCCAAAAGACATCATGGCTGTTGAGGAACCAAACGGTGAAATCAGGTTCTCCACACATCTGCCCTACCCCAACAACCTCAGTAGGTCAGCACCAACATTTTTTTTTTCTGTAAATAAACGCTATCACTTTCTTTATTTATTTTTGATATGGGGCTAAATCACGTTAGCTACTCGGTGAGTAGACGTTTTCTTTAAACCATAGACAAACCAACCCCGAACATGTTGTGATTTTTTTGTTTGTTTGTTTGTTAATTTCTCTCTTTGTCATGTAGGACTCTGTTGGAGCAGATGGAGATGCTTCTTCAGCTGATGTTGAATTGGAATCCAGTCCAGAGAGGAGGCAAAGTGAACCCTGACACAAAGAAACCGCTGTGCTTTGAAGTGCTTGAGCAGATACTCAGTATGAAAGTGAGCTGTTGGAGCATTTGTATTTTTTTCCTGACACACTGAAAGGTTGTATTTAAATGAAAAATCACTGTAAAGACAGAGATGTACAAGAGACTTGTCTTTTGTTGTTTTTGGCTTCTTTTTTTTAAAACATAAAACACACCACTTCTGTTTGAGTAACTGCAACAATGAACACTGAACATGAGCCTCTCTACCCCGTTTAATCAATTTCATACCCACACTTCAACGTAGTCAGTCAACAGTAGGGGCTGTCTGTCTGCTGTGTTAAATTATGGTGAAGTTTAGATGTTTTTGAAGTTGTCCTGGTCGTGAGATGACTTGCCTCAGTCCTTTTCCCATTAGAATAGACTAGATTGAGTTTAAACATGCTTTCTTTCCCATTTGGCCCTCACCAGCCACAGCTCTGCTGTATTTGCCGAATGTTTCCTTTTATACCAGCAGCTTTTCACTTCTCTTTTCAGGTCGTCCACATCCTGAACATGACCACAGCGCAAGTCCACTCCTTCCAGCTGACTCCAGACGAGAGTCTACACAGTCTGCAGAAGCGCATCGAGGCTGAAACCAAGATCGAAGTGGTGAACCAAGAGCTGCTGCAAGAAACGGGAGTGTCACTGGATCCCAGGAAGGCTGCTGCACAGTGTGTCCTGGATGGAGTGGTGCGTTTATGCAAGTGATCAGATTAACTGTTGTTCCTGTGCAACAGCAGCTAACATTTGGGATCTCTATTGATTGCTGCAATTTACATCAAAACTGTTCTGCAAATGAAATTACAGATGATATGAAGATGATATTAGAGTTTCACTCAGCTGCAGCAGTGTATTAAGTTGAAGTGTATTAAGAGTGAATGTGACTCATCCCACAGTCACTGTTTCTGCATCGAGGGAATCACATTCTAAAGCTTCTCTGAGCGCTCAAGAAAACTGTAAAAATGACGATTCTTCTCTCCTGTGTAGAGAGGGTGGGACAGCTACATTGTGTACCTTTTTGACAAGAGCATCACCAAGTACTCTGGTCCCTTTAGTGCCAGACGCCTCCCTGAGAAAGTCAACACTATTGGTGGGTATATTTTAATGTCATCCCTTCTACCAAAGTCATTTTTCTATCATTAAGAAAACGTTTGAGATTTTTCTATTGACAACTTGAAATGACTCATATTTAACCTTTACAGTGCAAGAGGCCAAGATACAGCTGCCTCTGGTGGTGCTGAAGAAAGTCTGGGGTGAAGCTGTGAGTTACATCTGTGGCCTGAAAGAGGATTACAGCAGACTCTTTCAAGGACAGAGAGCTGCCATGTAAGTCACGTAATGTTTTCCTGTAATGTCTTATTATTAAAGCAAGAAAAGAGCTTCGATCTTGATCTGTTGTTCAACAAAGCTTACGGGAGAGAGAGTTTGAGTTTTACAGAAAGAGTTTGACACCTGTGCTCTAAATAATACACGTACATAGCACCAACTCAAAATGTATATGTATCAGCAGTAAATCATTGTTTAGTGTTCTGCAGGATAGATGGCAGTCTGTGCCTAAATCTGGAATAAAGAGACACTTTACTGCAACATTACAGAATTTTCAATGTCATTCACTCTTCCACACTCTCACACATTCATTCACTCCCACTCACTGTACACTAGTCACATGTTCTATTATTGTTTGTTTGTAAGGAAATGAGGTGTGAAACCACCAGAGTTTTACGTTTTTTGAGATTTGTTAGAATAATCTTGAATCTTGAAACTCAGGATGTGCAGGTGAATGTGCAGACGTTACTGAATGTGCTCTTGTGCAGTCAAGGCTGCCATCTCCATGAAGCTGCATTTGGCTGTATTTTATAAGGTTTGGAAGCTTTCATGGGAACTGACACGCATTTAAAGTTCTGTGGTGTAATTCTCCAGCATTCACACATCTGAATGAGTAAACATGAAATGTTCCCTTTTTCCCTCTCTGATAATTTGCCATTACATTATTGAATTACTGGATGATATAAGATTTTATGCCAACTAGCAAATCCTGCAGTAAGAAGTAGTGTGGTTATTTTCAGTGGTGGAAAAGGCTAAAAGGGAAGATCATGTGTTAACCCATGATGCATCAGTATTTGGCTCAAAGTATTGCTACCTTTGGACACGGACAGCCAGATAAATGGGGCAAGACCTGTAAAATGTGCCCGTCTCTGCTGTGATAAAGCTACTTTTCCTTCCAAACCTTCCCTTTCTGTCTCTTCCCTTCGTCTCCAGGTTGAGTCTCCTGCGCTACAACACCAACCTGACCAGGTGCAAAAACAGCATGTTCGGCTTCTCTCAGCAGCTCAAAGCCAAACTAGACTTCTTCAAAAGTAGCATCCAGTATGACCTAGAAAAATACAGCGACCAGATGCACTATGGGATATGTGAGTGTTTTCTGGCAGCTGTTTTCTTTTTATTCTGTAACATAAATATACTTTTATAGCACTGAGAAGTTTTGTGTGTGTGTGTTTGTTCGAAGCCTCTGAAAAGATGCTGAAAGCCTGGCAGGAGAACGAAGAAAGAGCGGCTGCTTTTGCACAGGTTACATTGTTTCAAAAATAACTTTTGGAAAATATTAAAATGGCCTCCAGTGTTCCTCAGTGCAGACCCTTTGTGTGACATCTGCTGTTCGCTTCCTGCTTTGTCCTGCAGGTGGCAGAGGTGAGCCATTTGGATGATGAGATCATGGCCCTGCACTCCGAGATCGTGGAGCTTCAGAGGAGCCCATATGCTCGACGCCAAGGAGACAAGATGGAGCAGCTGTGAGTGATCATAGGGTTGTCTTGGATTCATACGAGACAAGTTTTTGTCTACGCAGGCATAAAGAGTTGAAAGTTTCTAATTTATCCAAAATAAAGTAATACAGGGCTTAACAATTCTCCTTTGCTGGTTCACATAATTATACAGTGGTACAGATGTTTTTAGACACTGTTCTTAAAACAGAAATAATATCAGTTGGTCGATTGTAACTCTCCTTCAACCACCCATAATTTATTAACTCTGATAGTTTGTTCTTTATTTTATTTTGGTTTATTTGTACATACACAAAGGCAACTCATCAAGATGAAAACAACAGAAACAAAATTAAAATGATTTTCTTTTTCCTTTTTTTTAAGACTCTTTGTACAATCATGGTCCGTTTTCCTGCTCTCAAGTGTATTGATTTACGCTCATCACAGCAAATCCAGGCAAATCTCCAGGTTAAAAGACACAAAAATCCACATGGATTATGAAGAATCCACACCTGGATATCAGCTCATCCAGCAGGTGTTAAGGGGGTTAGGGGGTTGTGCATGCTGCAGATGGTGTTGCACTATTGTAAAGGGAATAGTCTCAATATTTTTTAAGCTTCTAAGCAAGCGGTTTTAAGGAAAAAAAATCAGAGACAAAATTTAAAATGACCATGAACACGTCTCCTGTTTTTCCTGTGTTTGATGCTGATTAATCATAATTTGAAATGCTGAATGTTATCAGAGATTTATTTTCACCAGCTCCTCCATAAGCTTACTTTCATGTGACATTGTGCAGGAGAAGAACGCTGGAATCATCTCTCCTCCTTTTGTTTTCTGAACATACTGTATACCTCATCATTTTGGTGCATTTACTTCCAGCAGTTGTGCTACACAAACATCTGCCCAGATGTCCAAGAGGCAGTGTGTCTCCTCAGAGCTCCAAGTTTACTCGCGTCTTTTTTCTTTTCTGGGTTGGATTGAGGTCTGTTTGCTTTCACATCATTTCCACCTCTTCAGCTGGGTCTCGGCCCGCTTGTTTGGTCCGTACCAGAGTTCAAATGCTTGTTTTTACACCTGCTCAAAAAGGTCTGAACCAGGGGAGGAAATGAATTTCAGTTTGTTTTAAGTGAACTAAACACGGCAGGTGTGAATACCCCCCCAATGAAAACTTACTGGACTTTCTCATATATTTTCTCTCATGGGAATTATTATCACACACTGGATTGAAAGTGAAGCAGAGGATGAACTTAATATTTAACATGATCTTCCCTTTTAATGGAAGAACTCTAAAATTGTAAATTTTAACTCTGCTAAATTTTTTTTTTTTTATTGCAGAGAAGAAAAAGCAATTGAGCTCTACAAGCAACTGAAGATGAAATGCAAAAGTAAGAAGCATTTTCTTTTATTCTTTTTCTTTTTTTGCTTTTGGTGTAGCTGACTTTCCTTCAGAAACTAAATCGAGATTAAATTGATCAGTTTCTCAGCAGAATCTTTTCTTTTCTCTCAGTACCCGACTCAGATGTGAGCAGCGATAGCTCTGAAATGGTGAAGGCCATCATCCAGACTGTCCAGAACCAAGACAAGGTCCTCAAAGATCTGTACACACACCTCAGGTCAGACCAGCATTCCACCACGGTTGGGTTTTTAGTGGCTCTACTTGCCCTGCTGGGTTATTTGGAGAACAGCAGCACAAAGTTTCATAACGCCCCTCAGCCTTTGCTGCATTTTTCTCAGTGGTGTATTTCAAGTACTCGTTATTAAATTCTTTTCAGATGTAAAAACAGATTCGAGACATAAGATTTTTTTTTAAATTTATTTATTTATTTACCTTCTCTACTAAAGTTCCACAGTACTCATACTGTTGCGTTTTCTGCGGATTTCTCACCCCCACAGTAAAATCCTCATCAGCAAACAGAAGATCATTGACTTATTTCCACGAATCGAGAAAACCCTGGAGAGCATCAAGGATGCTGACAACACAGTGATGCAGATGCAGATTAAGAGACAAAGGGAGTTCTGGCATTTACTGAAGATCGCCTGTGTAAGTAACTCTGTTTTTTCTCATCAGCCCCCCCCCCACGAATGTAATTTGGGTTATTTACACCAAAAAAGGTTTGCATTTAACTGTGATTTCCGCTGTCATCATATATTCTGTAAAATAAATTCTTACAATGCAGGAGCTGGACTTGTTTAACATTTAAAAAAGTTTTTTTCTCTCTCATTTGATCAGTCAACCAGGCTTCACAGCTGTTGTGCCTCTTTAACATGTTATAAATCAATCATCCTAATGTGGTTCTTTCATCATTCTTGGCAGACACCAAACATACAAGTCAGAGGAAAAGTATTCTTGTTTTGGAAAGAGACGCCATGTTTATTATTGCTTCATTCACCAGTTTGGTCTGTTTCTCCTTCAGGCCCAGAACTCATCACGGAGCTCAATACCAGCCAGTCCCGAGTCGTCTAACCTGCTGCATGTTTCTCAGTGGTCGCAGTCCGCCCAGCCCGTCAGCTCTCCTCATCCCCTCACCTCCTTACCTGGGCGAAATGACAGGTAACTCATTCATCCTTTCACTTGTGCAGATGATGCTGTTTTGGAGCAATGTTCAATGCAACCTACAATTAGGATATAGCCTTGCAGATCTTTGTCATAGAGGGGTCTGGACTTAAGCTGTACCTCCTCAGTGGTTCAGCTGAGTTGTGGTGGTCCTCAGGGGGCTGTCCCAGGCTCTCTGTTAATCTTCTTGGCCTTTTTTTCAAGAACTTTGAGGCTGATAACACTCTGCTGTACATGCCAATAAATCTTAAATCTGACCTCTCTGCACATATTTCAAGTTTTAAGTCCTGGATGGCCAAAAATCTCTCTAAATGTTGATTATTGCTGGTTGATCTCTACCAATGATGGAGCCTCAGGCTGGCTAACTGTACAGTTCCAAACTAGCCTCAGGTTATTCACTTTTTCTCATCATTTCTAATCAGTCCAACATATAACCGGTTATGTCAGATAGAGGCTTATTTAACATAACCAGTTAAAGGGCCTCTGAAAAGTCTTTGATTTTGTTGTCATTTTGAAATCTTCCTCACCCTCTTCTGATTATTTCCAGGCCAACGTTGGTGACAAAGGGATCAGTTGTTTTCCATCCTTGTCACTGAACTTGGGCCTGATGAGCCTTTAACCACCTTTAAATCTCTTCTTAAGTTTCCTTTTTGACGATGTCTGGTGTTTTTGTTGTTGCCTTTTAAAATCCATCTCATCAAACTCACCTTATCCCTTTTTGAGAACCACTTTTAACATAGTTGTGCTAAACAGACGCATAATTTATTTGCTTGTTGAGTCATTTTCAGTTCCTTTCTTTGTAGCTTCTGGCGATGAAGAGCTTTTTATATTTGACTTATATCAGCAGCGGGCACTTCCACAATTCAAAACAAGCACTTACTGTTGTTCTGTGCCTGCTGGATGTGTTGATAGATAAATTCTTCCTACTCTGGCAAGTTTGTCACAGTTTACTTCCGAAGCAAGGACGATTTATTGGTTGGTTATTTTGTGAAAACTGCATGCAATCTGGTGCTATTTATAAGCATGTCTTTCAGTGAATGCATTTTGTAGATTTCTGGAGGGGAGGGGGGAGGCGCACGGTTTTTAATAGTTGGCCATATCCATGAATTTCAATGACTCATCAAGAATACCTTAAAGTTTTAGCTGCAATCGTGTGTAACGGGTTGCAGCGGGGCGGAAACTTTTCAGTAAATTTCTAGAAACTTACCATGCAAAATGGGAATGAGTTAATAGGAGTTTTTTTTTATTTTTTTTACCATTTAGGTTTTTCTGATGAGAGCTTCATTGAACAACGTTTCAACAATTTTGTGACTTCTGGTGTGCAGGATTCTGGAAACAATCTGTTCATGTGACGGAGGAATTCACGGTGCATGCAGGAGGTGTGGCCTCTGTAGCCCTGCAGCTAGCGTGCTGTATGCACATGCACAGACTGGAAATTCAGCTGAATTCGCTTTAAATCCGATTCTTTAAGTCAATATTACTCTGAAAGATATTTTCTTTTACAACTGCATTTAAGCTCCCATTTCTAGGTTGGCCTGAAATTTTGCAAATTTCCACTTTTTCCACCCCATTTCCTTCAGTTAAATGAAGACAAAACAGAAATAAAAGTGTTTTAGCCAAGGAATAAAGATTAATAGTCGTCCCTAAAGTTAAAAACCAGGAATCTGGGTTTGGTTCTGGCTTTTTACTACTGTAACGCTGGTCTCAGGGGTCTACCTAAAAAAGAAAAAGAAAAAAAATCCTTCAGTTAGTTCAGAACACTGCTGCCAGAGTCCTCTCTAAAACCATCTAACTCCAGTTCTTAGATATTTACACTTTACTCACCGTCTGTCACAGAATAGATTTAAAATCTTGCTGTTGGTTTATAAAACTGTCGGAACAAATAAACTTGCTTTAATGCCGTTTGTGAAAATTCTCTGAACTTTGTAGCCGTCGGTGAGATGGTGTTTGAACTCATTGTTCATATGAAGGAGGTTTCATGTGACTGACTTGCCGCTCACAGACTCTGTGTGTCTCCATCAGTGATGCGGCCCCCAGACTGCTGCAGGAGAACCAGAAGTACCTCAGTCAGCTGACCAGCCTGATGCAGGAGGCTGCTGACGAACAGGCCAAAAGTATAGTGGTGAGTTATATGCTTTGTTTATTGTGAGGAACTATGAAATGGCAAAAGCACAAGTGTCTTAAGCGGCAAAAAGTCTCTCCAATAAATTAAAGCATTTTAATACAAAGGAATGAAAAAGTTCAAATGCAAATGTATATCTTTCATTGGCGTTCTTACTGTTACAGTTCAGGCACTGAAACGCTGCGTGTTTTAGATGAGCAAAGGCTCTGAGTGGTTTCCTCAGTTAGCAGGACTGCTGTTGACATTCATTACATTTTCTGGTTTCTCATTTTTCTTTTTGGGTTTTGTCTTTCAAGGACCAAGACTGGAGCTGGACAAAATACGAGACTTTAACGACAAAATTAAAAAAGCGAAACGCGTAAGCCCCTCTCTGTCCTCCATGCCCGCTGTGCTCCGAGTAACACTAAGGACTGTAAGCTGTCAACACGTTGTACAGTTGTACATGGACTCAGGACATCCTGTTTGAAAACGGCTTTCCTGATCATTTCTGAAAGAAAAACAAAAAAAGGAGAGAGTCCTCTCATGATCAGCGGTGTCCTTCCACCAGTCATCTCACAGGGTGGAAGGTTTGGTTAATTCATTGTTTCTTTTGTACCAGAAATCAATGAAGCTGTGTATATTCTTCTTTTCACTTTGCTGCGCACGTGTTCACCCTAAATCACATCTTGAGTCATCTTTGCTGTTGTTGCAACAACGAGCGAACTGTAGCACCAGATGTAAGGATCTGAGGTGGGTCGAGCTCACAGGAAACATGCAAAAGAGACATGGGAACTGGTTCAACTCTGTGACACGCGAGGAAAACGCAGGAAGCGGTCGGGGGATGGGGGGTGGTCGAGGAGGAGATTACAATCAAGCAGAATGCACTTTGATGCTCCCATGTAGCCTCTCTGTGAAGAAATAAAACGTTCCAGCGGGATTAACGGTAACTGTTATACATCATCAGTTTTACTAAAGCGTTTTGTTCTCTAAATTCTATGTTTGTTTTTTTCTAAATAGTATTATATATCATAAACAGAGGTCTTTTGTCACGATATATGTGGTTCATACATGGCTGGCCATTATGTTTATACGTTGTTTATGCTGTACATTGATTATAGATGGTATGGGGTTTCTTTCAGTGGATGTTTAGTGCTGCATTCATGTCGCATAGATATGAAACGGTTAGTCCATATTTGAGCTTTCATGTGATATACACGTTTTTTTCTTTTTTTTTTTAACTCCTTTTATCAGCAAGTTCAGAAAATCTGCAAAGAAAATGTTAACTAACGTTAGCTTCCACTCACCACTGGATCAACTGAAGCTTCTGCTGGAGCTGAGGTTTTAGGTGACGACTCTTCAGGCTTTTCAGTGGGCGCTGGGGGGGAAAGAAAACTAGTATTTTTGCCAGTGTTTCAGCTTTTTCCACCTTATTCCTTCCATTCAAAAATCCAAAGACAAAATGCAGCACATTTTATTGAAAAGTGAATCAGAAATAGAAATAAATCACCAGGCACATTTCATCAGAACAGATTTCAGATGCTTTTTGTTTCCACTTCCTTTTGCTTAAAATGACAGCAAACAATCAACATTAATATCTGTTGGTTTGGACACTTTGTCATACAAAATAAACTATTTCTTCTTTCTGAGAGAAAAATCATCACAAAAGCAAGCAAAGTATAAAGATCTTTGTTCCAGCAGGAGACCAGGGCTCTGAGTAAGAATCTGTGAGAAATGCAGTTCCAGGACATTTCATCATGCAAAAACCTTTCTTCTTGTTTTACAAGAGCCTGAGTTTGTTATTCTGAGAGATTCAAATCCAATTTGATGGCTTCCTTCCTTCCATAAACTCTGTAGTCATACAGCTGTGGTAAGTCATCTTATTATAAATACTAAAATGGGTTTCAACAGTGTAAAACTTGTGGTGCAACACATTAAGACAATCGTTTGTCTTCATGTGTTTAAATATGTTGGGAAAATCTAGTTAAAATCCAAACATGCATAAACAGGAAATGCAACATTTGTGTTTCTGGAAACACAATATTTGGCATTTTTCCTTGAAAAGAAAGGAGAGAGGAAAAAAAAATCAACAACCAAAAATAGGAGGGATTAATTGACTAATAAATGTTCTATTTAACAGTTAATTGGCTGATTGTTTCCAGTCGCTGTACTGGTGTAAATGCAGCAGGCGGAGGTGCTGGTCTGGTTTCCTGGACCGCTGGCCTTCAGTGACGGAAGAGCCAGACTAGGAAACGGTTGAATGTACCACAGTCACGCTGAAGTGGGTCAACTGCACGTTCTGTCATCACTTTAGGCCAGATTGAATCATGCTAAATTGTGTTTATGAAGTTAAAGTGCAATGACAAAAAAAACAAAAACAAAAAAAAACAAAAAAAAAAAACAACTTTTGTATTTAAAGTCACTCAGTTTTCTTTACAGTCAAGTATTGTTTCCATCTACTGGTTTAAATTTGTCTCTGAATGTAACATTTTTAGAGATTTCATTGTATGAAGATGAAATGTTTACCTGGTAATAAAATAAATAAATGACTTTGGCATGATTTCAATCCACCATTTCTCTTTTTATGAGTTCAGAATGTTGATGTTTTATTCAAAACATCAGCAATTGCTGGAAACGCACGACCATGATGACCATCTGTGGTCCTCAGAGTAGTTTCTGGTTCTCGGGGACCACAGTCCTGCGTGGTTTAGACGTTTCACGGCTCCACACTGAAACCAACGGGGCACCATCAGGTGGTCAGCGAGGTCTGCGTAAGTCTGTCGGTGATCTTTTCATTTGAACCAGGCCTCTTAGTGCACAAAAACATCGACACATATCGTCTTAAAGGTTTTAGTAGATAAGCTTTTTAGACTTACAAGTGTGATCTAAATCTGGACATTCATTTAAATTTATTTAGCAATACTTGAAGGAGAGAGTCTTTGCAGTTCAGATTCCTGAAATGTGCTACATGACCACATGTGAAGACGTTTATTTCTGAGCTGTTTTAACATTTAATGAAACCATGTCCAACTGCATTTTAGGTGTCTTTGTTCAGGTCGTTGGGACGCTGTGTAAAATGTAAAAAAACAGAATGGAAATCTCATAAACTCAATAATAAACAAAGAACATATCAGATGTTGAAGCTGAAACATTTTACAGTTTTATGGAAAATATTAGCTCTTTTAACATAATTGGCAGAAACATCTGCAAAAAGTTGGAACAGGGTGATGTTTCCTCTTCTATCAACAACTGTCAAGCAAATGTGACGGGTCTAATGTTTTTATTTATTTATTTTATTTTTCTCACGGCCTGACATTAAATCAGACTAAATTTCCCGTTTTAGGTCAGTTAGCTTTGCCTTTAAAAATTGTATAGCTTGGGTCAAATATTTTAGGTTTCCTTCCAGATGTTTCTCTCAGTAGTTCATTTTGGTCCATTCCTCCTGACAGAACTGTTTTAGGTTTGTAGGTCATCTTGCTCACACACATCTTTTCAGATCTGCCCTCAAACTTTCTACAGGATTGAGATCAGGACTGTTTCATGGTCTCTCCAAAACATTGACTTTGTTGTCCTCAAACCACTTATTAATTAATGTGTTGGTATGTTTAAAGTCATTGTTCATTCTAGGGATCTGTTTGTCTCCAAGCTTCAACTTCCTGGTTGATGTCTTGAGATGATGCTTCAATGTTTCTACGTAATGTTCTTTTATTTCCATATGATTCCATGTATTTAGTGAAGCTCACCAGTCCCTCCTGCAGCTAAACACTCCCACATCATGATGCTGCCACCCCCGTACTTCACAGTTAGAATGCTTTTCTTTGACTTGCAAGCTCCCCCCGTTTTCCTCCAAATGTAACGATGGTCATTATGATCAAACAGTTCAATTTTAGTTTCATCAAACTAGAGGACATGTCTCCAAAAATAAAGATCTTAGTCTGTATGTATTTGTATCCTGTAATCTGTTTTTTTAATTTTGTTTTTGGAGTAATGTCTTCTTCCTGGCTGAGTGGTCTTTCAGTCCATGTGGGTCCAGGACTGGTTTCTCGGTGGATGACGACACTTTCTTACCAGCTTCGGGGGCATCTTCATGAGCTATGTTTAACTATGTTGGCTGAACGTTCTCCTGGTGTTTCTACTGTTGTATAACTGTTTGATCAGATGAACGTGGAACCTTCAGAAGTCTGGAAATGTTACAGATGGAAGAACCAGACTGGTGGAGGTCTACAGTTCTTATATCTTGGCTGATTTCTTTTGATTTTCTCATGGTGTCACACAAGCTAGCAGAGAGTTTGAGGTGCGTCTTAAAAAGTACACCCACAGGTGTACCTCCAGTTAGCTCAGAGGTTGTCAGGTAACCTATCAGAAGCTTCCAAAAACAGGGTAAAGGTTAATGGTCATCTTTTCTTCTTTTTTTTTTTTTTTGTCTGTGTATGTAAACTTGTGGTTTCAGCTGTATGTGGTGTCTTTTTTTATTTTATTTATTTATTTTTAATAAATCCCTTTACAGTGTCTTTCATTTACACAAACACACTTCACCATATGTACTACATAGACAGCAGCGCTCTTGTTTCTGCAGTCTGAGGCGATGTGACGTTCAGTGTTGCAACCGACCAGGGCTGAAGGTCAAAGCAACAGTGCGATTTTGCATACTTAAAAGCACATTTCAATTCTTAAAAAAAATAGCATTTTGGACATATTTTTACTGGACGTCTTAAAATTTCAAGTTAGTCTTAACTGTCACTTTTCCTGATAAGATTGTTACTGTAGATTTTAGAAATAGTCTCTGATGCCAAGTTAAAGTAACTTAGATCCATGATGCAGAAATTTGACAAAAAAATGTTCTTATTCTCTTTAACATCAAAATAGTGTCCTAATTTTCTCCAATAGACAACAGTAGTACATTCATAGATATCTGCAGTCCCACACATTATTCTTATTGTTCTCACATGACTCATATGTACATATTTATTTCACTTAATGGCTAAAAAGAATATGAATGTTGATTTCAGAATAAACTGAAATTTTATTTTAACATAGGAATGTGATTTCTGAAATGTTCATTTTGACTTGCAAGAATTTATTTTAGCAATGCACATTAATTCTTAAACGTATATTAAAGCTGCGTGTCATTTTTGCAGCTTTGCTGTAGTTGTACATGTGGTGCACAACTTTATGGGACCTTTAAAGCATCCACCACAAAGTTTAAATGCAGTTTTACCTCAGCATAGTTAAATAAGGATAGTTTGGCATGTCAAATAGACCTCAAATCCTGTTGTCACGTCCTTCATATGTAACATTCATAGTTGAATATCCAGTTAAATAACCTGCAATGTGTTACTTAACACTTTATACGAACTCATTTGGATCCTCCTCCAACGTTAACAAAGACCAGCCCACTTTCTGCTGGACTCTGGAGGTTCAGACCTCCATCTGAGGACCAGTTAACTTGTAGGATACGAAGGAGGAAAATCAGTTTAAGGACAAAACGTGTTTTTGACTGTTTTTTTTTTTTTTTTTTTTTCAACCTTGGAAAGTTTCTTGAAGACTTCTTCAGCAAAGTTCAAGTTCAAAGAGGAATTGTTTAACCACATTAGCATCAAAACCATAACCTCTAAGTACTAACTGTATCGCTGGATCTGTTGGATTGTTTGGTACCTGCCATCGGCCTCAGTGCGGTTTTCCAGTCCCCCTGGGCTCCTGCTCTCCTCGTCTACGCTGGCAACCTCCGTCCTCTGTCTCAGGCTCCACGAAGAGCTGACTGCGGTCTTGCTGGCTCAGCCAAGTTTGGATTATTGAACACTAGATCGCTAGCGAACAAAACTTTCATCATTAATGAAATGGAGCTGTCACTTTGATCTTCATTCACCAGCTTTGAACTGAGTTTATTTGAGCTGGTTCGCTCTCATACAATCATACACTCATAAATATGCTCTGATAATATCTGACTCCATGGAGGTGTGGCTGCACATAGGCAGATTTTTGGTAAAAACAACATTACATCCCCTATTTAGAGACCTCAGAAACTAAATTTTATCAGCCATTTAATGCAGTTTATGGGTCTATTCTTATAGGATTTATTCATGTAGAATCAAATTACAACAAAGTTGTCTCTAGGTGTGTGAGACACCGATCGGCCGCCCACTTGTTGCTTCGCAGGCTTGGTGTTTGAGATGGGAAAAGAAGGTGCCAAGAAGAGGTTTCCAGTTTGGGCTTCTTTTCAAGAAACTGTTTCTTTTTATTTTTCATCTATATTTATAAGGGGACCCAATACAACACTGAGGCAGGGAGACAGGCTTCTCAATAACGACAACAAAACAGAAGAACCCCTGTCAAGTGAGCTGCCCTCTTAAATAGCCCAGCACCAAATGAATCCATCTGCTGAGGGGAGCTCACAACCAACAAAATCAACAATACAAAACAAACAGGTGGGAACAAAAACAGCACCAACTAACAACATTGTCAAAAGCAAATCAAAACTATTACCCAATCCAACAATCCCCAAATTGAAACAAATGACAGTAAGTTCATAAACCCACCCATCAACTCACCCCTTACCTGTCTGAAGCCTTTGCCCCTCCCCTAATGTGAGTGACATAAAGGCAGCGTCCCTCTGCTGAGCACGTTTCTGCATTGGGATGCAGAAGACAAACAAACAACCAAGAGGTGTGATGGCAAGTCCATTTACAAACTGTTTTATTAACCAACACAAAGGATGAATTATGGGTAGTGGGTACCACATTATGTATAGCCTGAAAACAAAAATAATCAACAGAATCACAACCCCCTAAAACATTAGACCCAAAGTTCATAAGAGTGAGGAGGGAACATGTTCATCTTCTCACAAGGCACGTCTGAGAAACACAGATCATGACCCCTGAGAACATGGCAAAAGAAGAAAAAGAAAAGGATGATGTTGACTCCTCCTGTCACTCGTAATTTGCTGCTCCTGCATTCTTAATTAATGTCTCTTCTTTGTTAACATGTGCTCATAGATTCATGGTACACACACATCAGTAAACAAGTGAAAAACAACAATAGCTAACACAGTAAGTGTTGAAGGGCATCATTCTGCAGGCTGATGGCAACAGGAACAGATGTTTTAACCTTTTTGTTCTGGGTGTAGGTAGACTATCTGTGACCTGAAGGCAGCACGTTGAAGTCAGTTTATGAAGGATGGCTCATAAATCAGATTAGTCAGTGTGGTTTGAGCCTTTGTCCATCATCTCACCTCATACAGTTCTTGGAGATCAACAGAGACTGTTCCAGCAAGTTTCCTCACAATGCCTTGCAGGCAACTTTTCAGTTTTACCGAACGTGACCCGTGCCAATGGATAAAAAATAAAACGATAAAACATTCCCATAAAAAAACAACTTTGTGCCCTTTTGCACACTGCCTCTAGCTGGGGCTCAAAACAGAGTTTGCTGTGAATTTGCACCTCCTCTACACCCTGATCCTTCAACGTGACAGCAGAGATGAGTGACATTTATTTTAATATCAATACTCTTCTTTTTTTTTTTTTTTTTTAAAAAAAAAAGATCATTCAGGACCATATTCAAAGTCATAATTGCTGAGGAGGGACACAAAAACAATCTTCTGCAGATTTATTAATACATCATGATGTTTGTGCATGAAACAAAAGAGGTGAGAGGACTGCAATAAGAAGAATGTGCTGTACATGATGACTGCACATGACTCGTTCTTACAGAAAAGTGGACTGTTTGCCAATTATCCTGCAGGGAGAGGTTGGATTCAGATAAGCGGTTGTCAAAACTGTTATTCCTGTTTTATTACGGAGGGAATTTTTGATCTTGGTGACTCAAACGTGGTTCGTTAAGTAGACTCCTGCGGTCGCTTCTTACGGCCTCAGAAGGTCTAAAATCCTGAGGATGCAGGAGTTTAGGAGGACGTTTTGTCTCTGGACATTGAGGAAAGGTTCTGATCTCCAGGTTGGGCTCTGCAGAAGTGTACAGGAGAGCTTTTCACTGGTTGCCACAAATCAAACCAGCTTTTGTAAACGGGCAGCAGGTCTCTGACGCTGTGTTGTTTTACAAACAAGAGGAAGGAAAAGTCCACTTGTAAACAGCTGGCATGGGTTCCTGTTCTTTTGTTTTATTTACAGGATTTCATGAAAAGCAAGCAAGCTTGACACGGCTGCTGTGACACACGTCAGGAAGTCAGGTTTTAAAGTGGTGACTCAACAGGAGACTCACGGTTGAAAAAAATCTCATTAACTAAAGGTAACAATCAAGATAATGTATTAAAAGCTGCTCAGCCTTCAGCGTGAGTGATTAATAGTGAGTCACTGAGCCGTGCAGTTTATCTTGTTCACTTCTTCCTTCTCACGACCCGATTGAAGTGTTTCCTGGCGCAGATTAGGACCCGACCAGGCGGTTTCACTGCATGTGTCAGGAAATGATTTGTCAGGAGGGTCACAAGCATGAAGAGTCATTGAAGGTCACTTCTGTTTTCTCAAGGAGGATGTTCTAGATAACATCACAACCGTTACATATTAGCTCATGTTGAAATATTAAAAGTAATCATCAGTGGCTTTCTGCTGTTTCTGCTCTCTGAAACATGCAGTTTTGGATGCCATCCATTCAGTTTTGCTGAAAGGCCTTGTGGTTTTTGTGTGGATTGTTCTGGAACCAGAATTGAAACCAGAATAAACAGTTGGTTGAATGTTTCAGACAAGCCATTCCCCCATCCCAGTTTCTTTGAAAAATGCCGTCATCACACATCATCTCCTGCAGATAATTCTCAGGAACAAGTAGAGACGGAGCTCTTGTGTAAAACAGGCCGCGCTCCTTGTAAATGATGTTTTATTAGCTGAGCGGCTTGTGAATCACTGTGAGTCAGTTAAACACTCGCTGAGAAACACCCCCCCCCCATGCTGAAATGTCTGTGTGCTGATTTAAACCACAGCCTGAACCATCATATTTATACATTTGACATCAGATATGTGTATGAGTCTCAGGATTTATTTGCTTTGTTGAATTCTTTCCCCAGTTTTCTCTGGGAGAACGGGGCCGTCTGCACGGGGCCTGCATTTTTGTGGATGTCGTTCCCTGGAGCCTTTTGACTTTGTGCAGCTGTTAGCATGAACGTCTGAGCACATCTGTTTGTATTCACTCTTACTGACCCTCAGCACACGGAGGGTCTTCAAGACTAGAATTTAACTTTATAAAAACAACTTAATCATAACACTGAGGTTATTATTCATTCTCGGTTATCTTATAATTTATATCTCCCTAACAACTCAGACATTCTTTGAGTGAACTGGTTTTCTGCATCAGTTTGCTCTGAAATATGATTCCATCCTCATCTTCATCTCAGTGGAATCCACAAACATAATGTGTTTGTCCTTTGGCAGCAGCGACCTGAAACAATGTCTTTTGGCATCTGTGGATCAAATCTACACATTCAGGAGGAATGTTGCTTCTGCTCAGACACACTTGTAGGATGTCTGGTGTGAGATCATACCACAGCATCTCTGTGTGGTTAAGGTCTGGTTTCTGATTGGGTGATTTTCTCTCTGCAGTGGAAATACTTTGATGCTTTGGGTCTCTGTCCTGCTGCTCCAGCTAATAAACTTCCCCCTGTAGGATGTTTCATGTGTTCATTCACCCCTGGATGATGCTGACCTGTGCGTTCCCTGAGGCAAATCATGCCCAGCGGTGAACCACACCTCTCCATTGGGATGACGTTTTGCTGTTGGTAAGCTGTGCCTTTTTTTTTTCCACCACCTACTGTGATGTTCCACTACGGACACACTGACTGTTCATCTGCTTGGTAGACTGATGAGCAGACATGACTTCCAGTGATGTCTTCCAGCCTTTAGTACTCATGGAGGATTCTGCGGGGTGTCTTCAGTCATCTGGAGTGGGCGCTCATGTCCAGGAGGAGTAGTCACAGTATTAAACTCAATTAATTTTTCCATCTGCGGAGTGATGCAGGTCTAAACTCTTTCCAGCCTTCTGCAGATCAACTAGTCCTGATTCTTCAACAGCAAAAACCTGCTCATGTATCTCCTTTCTATTCCAGGGACTACTCAACTTTCACAACAAAAGCAGCTTTTTCCTCACACTCATTAACTAGATCGACCTATTTAATGGGCCCAGTGATTCCTATAAATCAAATCAGATTAGAGTTTATATAAATTACACCTAGGCAGAATTCTGTGCTACCTAAACAGCATGTCTGGGATAGGAGGAAACTGGAGTACCTGGGTAAACCTATGGTAGAGAACATGCAAACTCCACACAGAAAGACCAGCTGAACCAAGATCCAACTGAAACTTCTTGCTGTCAAGTGTCAGAGATGACCACTGAACTACTGCGCTGCTGTCGTGGTTAGAGCACCTAGAGATCAGTTGAAGAACTGAAACAAAACATACTTCCTGGATGAGCTTCAACCTGGAAGTGGGATTGTTGCCACTAACTTAGGATCCAATATTATTATGGTAGGACACAGGGTCACCATGGTGCACCATGGTAGGACCCAACGTCACCGTGGTAGGACCCAACGTCACCGTGGTGCACCATGGTAGGACCCAACGTCACCGTGGTGCACCATGGTAGGAACCAACGTCACCATGGTACACCATGGTAGGACCCAACGTCACCGTGGTAGGACCCAACGTCACCATGGTAGGAACCAACGTCCCCATGGTAGGAACCAACGTCACCGTGGTAGGACCCAATGTCACCATGGTGGACTATGATAGGACCAAACGTCACCATGGTTCAACGTATTTGAATCAATCACAGTAGCTCTGAATCACAGCTCCAAACTCCAGGTGATCAAACTAGCAGTCTGTTCATGTACTTTCATCTCCAGAACTGTGAATGTTTAACGGTTCAATAAAGACCTGAGAAACTATAAAAATGTGTGTAATCAGTGAAAACACACTGTATTTATCCACTACTGTGACTTGCTGGTTTACTCTATTGCTTGGTATTACATGAAAGTAAGTACAAGTAAATACTGTTCCTCATTGTTCCCCAAAAGAGCATTAAAGTTTAGAAAATGCGGTATTTTGGATCAGACTGTTGAAGGCTCTGTGCAGGAAGCCCAGATGATGTTTAGAGCTGAGTCACCGCCTCTCAACTCATTTCCTGTAACCTCTACAAAGACCATTAAATATGGATTAACTGTTAGCAGGAGGGGACGCTGTTCACTGGATGAACAAGTCAGGCGTTTTCTAAAAATCTTACACAAGGATAAAAAGCACAAAGGGACTGTTTTTTTTTTCCACATAAACTGACGTTTTTGCTTCATGCTGTAAATGATGTAATGTGAAGATTATGAGACACGATCATTGTGTTCACATAAAGTGCACTTTATTTGTTGCAACAACAACATTAACAAAATAAAAGCCCAGTTATTACATTCAAACAGTCATTTGCAATCATCATAAAGCAGGCCTCTTATGGTATTTTGTATTTTAGGAACAATTGGTAATAAACCAACAAAGTATAAAATCCCATGACTGCTGCGCTAGAAAAACACCAGTGCTTTAAATAAAAGTTAAAAGCGCCTTGAGGCGCTGTCACACACCCTTCTGGGCCTGAAAACAAAGCTGCATATACAGTAAACAATTCAAGCTGAACCGCAGGGGCACACAGGTCACCTGAACTGTGCAAACCCTCCACCGCCGTTTGTAGTCAAGTACATTAGAAGATGGCGTTAAGCTAGCTGCGTAGAAGGCACAGGCTGGCTTTCAGTGACGTTTAAGGACTGTGTGAGCGTTTGACGGAGGCATTTTATACCTTCTTTTTCACAAGTTGGTACAATTTCCTGAGGTATTCGTGAAATGTCTGGGATGTACTTTGGTTCAAGTTAGATAAATACGTTCTTCATCCCCATGGAGAAATTCAAATATCCGACAGGCTGCCTACAGAGATGCAGCACCAACTCCACCCTCAGCCACGCCTTCCTTTTGTTTTTCTCCAAGAAATAAAAGATGAAATACTCCAGGACATTTCTCTGCTCCTCCGCTATCAACTGTCACACAGCCCGTCACATAAACATTCAATAAATATTCAAAAATCAACACTATAAAAAAGAAACTTTATGTCTTGTTCGTTACCCAGAAGTTTAAGAGGATTTTTTTTTTCAAATAGAAAAAAAAAAACAAAAAAATTCAGCTGCAGCTGTGCGCTGCTGGTCTCGCTTCATTTCCAGTTGAAGCTTTCCTTTAATGCATTTGAAGAGTAAACTTTAAAAACTCTGTGACTCAACCTGCTGATGTCACAGAGGATCGCTTTCTGGACGGAAATTACACGTCAAGTAGAAAACAAGATCCTCTTACTGAGAACTTCATGAGAGCCTGTGGAGTCTGGGCTTCACTGGGGGCCGCGGAGGAGGACTACTGGGCTTGATTCTGGGTACTGGAGGACTGCTGGGTTTGGTTCTAGGCACTGGAGGAGGGCTAGGCTTCACCGGAGGTACAGGTGGAGGACTTGGTTTGGCTCCTTTGTACTGAAAAGCAGAACAATGTGGATTTTAGATGTTTATAGGAGTGAATTTGCTTGATGTTTTAATTTTAATGGACTTTCAGTAGTTAAACGAGTAGAAGTCAGGAAATGAAAGAAGGCGTTCCTATTTAATATGGCGGCACAAACAACAAAGGCATTTTAAGCTGCTTCAAAAAAAAAACAAACAACATACAGTGGTCTTTAAATATTTATGAGATGGTTCTCTGCTGTTATTTTAAGCTGTCTAACTTTTACTTGGATGAAAACTACACTTCAAAGTGTGAAGCGGCAGCTTTAATTGGTATTTGTTCTGTGTGTAAAGTCATTTCTGAGCACAGACCTCCGTCAACCACAACGACACCTCTTTACTTTGTAAAAGCTTCACAGTTGTGTGTGTTGGCAAATATGATGTTTTCTCACTATTTCTCTCATAACAAAACATAAAATAACACGTCAAGCAGTTAAAATAAATTTTAAAAAACATTATGACAGTTCTTTTCTATTCTCTGTCAGTAATTTCTTCAGCAATGGAAAAAATCTAGCTTTGTCATCACGTTTTTGTGACATATTGTCGTTAGACCACGCCATCAGACTGCTTTTTCAAACGATCTTTTTGATTTAAAAAAAAAAAACAAATTAGAGAAGAATATAATTAATGGCTGCAGTGAGAATGTTTCCATCTGCCTGTGAAAACACAAACACGTAAAGGTTTTTGAGCAGAAATATCAAATATCCGTACTTGTTAGGGTTAAAGTAACAGCAATGAGCCCGTTTTCAGCTGCATTCAGAACAACAACGCAGCATCTGTGGGACCCTGGACGCTGATCTCTGCCTTCAAATCATTTTCATCTGCTGGTTTGTGGAGAGAAACCTGAACTTTGTGAGTTGGTAGCTGTGAGCTGCAGACATAAACTGGCTCATATGCATTTGTTCTGCCTTAACTGTGAATGTCCCATCTTAAAATATCCTCCTCAAACAAATAAAGTCAGCAAAAGTTTGACTCACCTGTGTTTTATTCAGGGGGGGTAAGGGTTTTGATGGAACAGGTTTGATCTAAGGTGAAAAAAAGAAGAAATAAAAGTCATTTAGACATTTGTTTAACATTTTTCTTTGGAATTGCAGCACTTGAGATGTTCTGCAGCAATAAATTTAATCCCTCTATCCCTTTGTAGTTTGAGATTAGTTATTGTTCAAATTACTCTAAAAGATAAGTGTGTATTCTGTGACATCATGACGGGAGCATCCTGCCTCTAATATGGCAGTAAACCTCTTATCTCAAACATGTCATGGAACCTGAACACAACGTGGTAAATCTAAGACTCAGGACTTAAGTTGTAGGAATCCAACAAGTAATGCGTTGAATTACTTTAAAAGATTAAAGAGAGAAAGCTTACAGGCTCAGTTTCAGAGATAGACGACACTGAAGACACTTTGGTTGGAGGCTGGAGGAGACAAACGTCTTTGTTAGTATTACAACAGTGTAAAGAGAAACGCTGGACTTTCCACTGCTCCGTGCGGTCGGCGTACCTGTGGAGCCCGTCTGCTGGGGGACACGGTCACAACAAGAGGACTGCAGGACTGCGTCGCTGTTGAGTCCATGAGAGTCGGCTGGCTGATCTGAGGTCTGTCTTTGACGCTCGCTTCCTGGAACACGGGGTTCAGCTTTCCTGGAGCTGAATGCACTTTCCTGCAAACGCAAAAGTGGTTCAGCTGGGAAGCAGACGACAAACATGAAAGGTCCCCACAGAGCAGGAGCTACCTTTTCTGAGTGTAGTTGTCCCTGTTGTCCTTCTTACAGCACATCAGCCCTGCGATCACCATGGTGATGACCAGAAGAGCGGCGAGAGCGGCACACACACCAGCTACGATCACGCTCTGACCTGCATGGGAACAATGACCACAATCCTTTTAGTATGCACGCTGCTATGCTGCTACGGTAGCCCAGAAGGATCAAAGCTAACACTGCAGCTGGCTCAGTTGGCTGCAAGTTCCAACTTGCACCACTAGATGTCAGCTTATGGTCCAATTACACCTAATCGGAGAATAAAAACTGTGGAACGTCTGACAGCTTTGAATGAGACATCTTTAAGCTGATGGTGGTCGCTAAGGAAATATCCAGAGTTTCATGAGCTGCTTCCTGGGAACGAAATAAATAGATTTAAAAAATTAAGTCAAACAAACTGAATACTATTTGATAACAAAGATGTACGTGACCTTGCATTGAAAACAAAACTATCCTTAATGTACTCAGTTTTTACCATCACAGAAAGTGCCACCAACTTAGACTGGAACCTTTCTTTTGGGCATCCATAACCCCCCATAAATTCATTTTAGGCCGCCTGTTTAGACATGAAATGAATCCCTTTTTGCTTCAGCAGTGTGTTTCAGAGTGGAAGAGCTGCCTTGAAACTAATTTTGTTAATCATCATGTTTCATCAGACTAAGGAAAACCACAGCAGCTTACTGGAACTGGTTTTGTAAGTTCTTTATCTTGGTGAGGACAGAGGTGTTATAGCGTTATTTCTGCTTTATTTAGACCTGCACTTGGTTGCAGAAAGGGTCAACTGAAGTTGAGACATCATTTTCCAAAGATATGTAGAAGCTCAAAGGGTGTAGTCACCAGGTGAAGTTGAAGATATCTCAGTGTTCTGAGAGATAAAAGATCGCTCATCATGAATCATGTTTCTTACTGGAAAAATGATTCAACACCAATTGTCCAGGTGCACTGAGAGCTGAGCTGCTCTGCAGATCAGTGCAGAGTGGCTCAAAGCAAAGCAGCTGGCGTTTTAGAGTTTGTCCAGGAATGAAACTGCAGTTTTCTGTACCTTTGGGAATGTCAGCGTACTGGGTGTCGCAGTACGGAGGAGCCCAGCCAGGATCACAGTGGCACTTGTTCATGTGATTACACACCTAAAGATGAAGCACAATTCAGACAGTTTAGTTTTATGTGGAATGCAAAGTTACACTTACTCGATTCAAAATAAAGTTTTTGCTCTTGAACTGCACAGTCCTGCGTCTGGCCGTCTTAAGCTGCAGCTGTGCTCATTTGCACATCTGTAAAAGTGAGTAATCGTGTGTGAATGAGCACCCTGGTTGGTTATTTTTTGGAAATGTGACAGTAATTACTGCTGCACAACATACCGAACATTTATCGTTATCACAATATCAACACGCGCAATATCTATATCACAAAGAGGAAAAAACGTATTATTGTCCAAATGATTTTAGAATGAACTTGTTGCATTGAGTGGCATGTTTACCCAGTATTGAGCACATATTACACCAAAAGTTTTTTTTCTTTCTTTGCATGAACTTTTCTGAACTGCACAGTCATTGATCAACAGTGGCTGAAAGGCAGCTGGTCAGAATATTCTTTTCCTTCTCTGAACAGCACTGACATCTGACTTATCTCACAATGTACAATGGAGCTGAAACCTGAATACTTTCTCTGCAAGGACTCAACTCCTCAACGACTTCACGTAGACCACGTAGTTTAAAGCTCTGATGAAATCACATTTGATTTGCAGGTCTTTTTAAAAGTTATTTTACTGTTTATGCCACATGTCCATCAGCACCGAGTTCAACGATGACAAAAAAGAAATGCTTGAGGCTGTTCCATCTCTTGGAAAATCATTTAAAACACTGATTATTCATCCTGTTCTCAGGGATCTCGACTAATTTAGTCTCAGATCCATCAGAAGTGATGTGCAGTGGTAGCCTGAGCCCTCACAATGAGAACTGTCTGGTACCCCTCCCACTCTCAGCCATTTCCACCAGCACAGCAACGTAATCAATTCAGTTCAGTTCAATACATTTTATCTATGCAGCCTCCATTGCAACGCAAGTTGCCTCTATGTGCTTCTCAGAAACCCAAAGCATGAACAGTCACAGTGAGGTGGGGGCCGGCTTTATTTAATGACTCAGTAAGGACCACCCAAGAGCTACGATTCAAACCATGCAAGATGTCTGCAGAATGGCTAATGACGCTTTATTTATCATAATGTCCCCTTAGAAAATAGAAATGCTTGCTGTGGAGGCCCATGCATCCAATACTCTGTGGCTCCATGGTTCTTTATCTCCATGTTCCCGTCGTTTAAACCATCTAATGGTCTAAAGGATTCAGCTGCCTCAGACGCCCGAACCTCCAGGGATACGGCAGGAATGTGCGCTGACCTCAACCACAACCTCCAGGTTTACTTCAGTTTAATGACACCATTTAATAACCTGGTCTCACAAATAACCATCTGAACAAGATAAACCAATCAAGATCAACTTTCCTGAATGTCACAGAACAATGAAGCGAAGCAAGATGATATCAGAATCTAATCCTGTCTGTGCAATAAAGCAGTTGTGAGGTTGTTTCACATCCCTCTTTTCACATGTGGGTACCTTTAGCCGCAGATATCAGAGCTACTTTGACTCTAATGTCATCTAAATATGCACATATTCCAGTGTTGCCAGAAATACATCAGCAAAGTTATACTTTATTATGATTTTATCTTTGTAAAACAGAGACATAAATGGAAGCTGCCAAACACTTCAGTTCTATGTCTAAAGGAAGTGATTTTAATTTGGATTCTTCAACGTGATCCAGGGCTGGGTGGCTTTTGTTGGACCTCATGGACTAAACCAGTTACGTGTGGGTGCTGGGTCACCGCTTCCAGATTCACGCTGTTTAGATCATAAACTCACCCCGTTGTTGTTGCATTTCTTTGCACATTCCTCCTTTTTGCCATAAATGAGCACGTTCACACATTTGTTGTCGAGGCAAACCTGCGCAAAAAATGTTCACTTTAAGCAAAACCATTTGACATAATTAAAAGAATGGTTTGTGTCGAGGTTTTACCTTGTCCGGCCCACATTTGGTTCCTTTAGGAACCATGTCGATGTTTCTGGTCCTGTCATCCTCCACAGGCAGCTTGCATTCGATGCCGAACACGGTGTAGCCTGCTCGCTTCCCTGTGATGGACTCACCCCCCCCTACACAGAACATAGACCCACACTTCAAATTCCTACAAAAAAAAAAAAAAAAAAAGACAAACAGAGAGTATCATCAAGAGCTGCTTTAAAATTCACCACCATCAAGACCTTGTGGCAAATGTTGATACGTACGAATCAGAACAGGGAACAAAACCCAGTTTGTCTCTGCCACAGTTGGCTCCTTCCTCCCCCCGTCTGTTCAGGTTGTAGCACATATCAGGTCCGTTCATAGCCCCTGCAGGAAATGAAATACCGGATTATTGCGGCTGTTTTAATGTCTACGTGGAGGTTTTTCCAGATAAGCTGAAAAAAGAAGAAAACGACTGGAGAAGACAAAAAAAAAAAAAAACTAAATAATTTGTTAAAGGTGCTTTGAAGAAGTTCATTTCTTCTAGAATAAGAAAAATGTGCTGCACATGAGTGTGTGACTCTGCTTATAATCAAGATCTTACAAAAAAATGTATGTTTGCTCTGCATCCTGCAGGGAGAGGCTGTGTTCAGATGAGCTGATGTGAAAGATAAACTGGATTCCTGCACTTGTTTATCGCTGCTCTTACATCACAAATGTAAACTCTTTCATGTATATCGTGTAAACTGATGAACTATCAACTGTGTAAGCTAAATCGTTGGGTGCAGCGAGGTGCTGAAACTGCTTTCCTGCTTGCTGTTAATGAGACTTTCACGTTGCAGTGCCATGTGTGTGTGTGTGTGTGTGTGTGTGTGTGTGTGTGTGTGTGTGAGGTCTCCCTCCGTATCAAAAACAAACAAACAAAAGAAGCTAACAGTGCACCTTCTAACACTGACGCTGGCATTGGCGGTGACGAATATGAGGACATCACTGCTGACTTTGACTTTTTCTTTTTGTCTCCACTTGACTTTACTTTTGCTTTTAGTCTGAAAAAGCTCGGACGTTTACATTAAACGTGTTGGTCTCTATTTTATGCTCCATTCAGGTTGAAATAAAGTTTTGGATTCAAATTTCATTTTGCAGATGCTTCAGTCCCAAACAGCTTCAGGTATCTGCAGCCTCCATCCTGATGAAGATCTGATCTTTTAACCACATAAACTGTTGGAACAAGATGTGACTGGTGAACTGGTTGGATGGTCAGAGTTAAGGGCCCTTGATGGTTCCTCACCTTTTCAGACTGACTCCAGAGGATGCTTTGTGTTGTACTTTCATTTTCACACATTTATAACAAAAATTCCAACTTGGAAACTTTCTATAAAAATTCATCCAGATTTATGGAAATGATTCCTCCTGTTTCAGGCTAATTTCACATTTAATTCCTAGTTCATCATCATTAATTCTCATACATTTTCACTGATTACCATTTTATTTCCCCAATGAAAGTTTTCGACTCTCAAAATACTTGTAATTTCGCAACCCTGATCTCAGCCAAACATCAAAACCAACGCTTCCTTTGGCTGTTTCAGATACTCTGAGCCGGCTTGTGCGAGACCAACCTGGTCCAAACAGCCTCCAGCAGTGCTGCTCTCGGGTGGGACACTGGCCGTTGTAGCAGAAGCCCGCCGCCCTGTTGCAGGGTTTCCCGTTCATCTCAAACTCATCCTCGGGACAATCCTGCGACTGTCCGCTGCAGTATTCAGGAAGGTCGCACTCACCGGCAGACGTCCTGCACACGCTGCCGGACACTTTGAACTGTGGGTAAAAAAACACGCGTCAGGCTGATGAAGAAGAACACGGACACTTTGGAGTTTTAAAACAAACGACATCTGAATGCTGTCATTAGGTAGTGTGATTCTGTGCTGCTCTTGATTCTGTCATTGGAGGGAGGCTGCAGCTTCTAAAGTGCCTAGAGACGACTTGGCGCTGTATAAATGAACTGAACTGAGTCGTAGTGGAGCATCGCTCTCCGTTTCCTCTCTTCATTAAAATGACTTCTGCTTTGAAGAGTGACGTTCACGTCCACAGCTACTAGCCAGAGGCGGCTTGCGTCTGTGTGAGAGAGCTCTGTGTGCTGCAGTCGTTCTGTTTAGTCCAGAGTCTAGAGGACTTTTATCAAGGCCAGACGCAGATGTGGGGATTCATGGGAAAGCCCTCGGGGTTTCTACGCTCAGCACACATGCAAAAGAGCACTTCAACCACTGATGAATCTCAAATCTGAAAAGGTTGGGGCATGTCCAGCCTTTCTGCACACATAACAAAGACGCAGCTGAGGAAGACGAGGCTGCAGCCTGAAGTGTCACCAGTGAAGAGTCTGTGGGAATTCTGAAATGCTGCAAACATCAAGAACATGGTGTTGTACATCCTGTGCCTCCGAGCGGTGACACTACCTGACAGTTCTCACAGCACCGTCCATGAGCACACTGAGAGCCCTCAGTAAGACGGCACGTTGATGCGTCGCAACAAGGGTTGATACATTCCTAGAAGAAAAGCAAACAAAAGCAAGTCTTTCAGTTGTGTCTGTTTGTGTATCCAGTTACACCAAAGTTCAGTCACAACAGATCACGTTTTAATCTCCCCGGTCCTCTGCTTCTGCCAACAGTCTGTCCTCCCTGATAAGACGCAAGCACTCATGGGAACTATTTCAGGCTTGAGTTACACACGTGCTGGACGGCCTCTTCCTTCTCTTTTATTAGCAGTGACCTCCAACAAAAACAACCAGACCGGTTGGCAGAAAACAGAAAACCCTAATTGTTCGCTCCTTTGCTAAAAGGATATTTTTAAAGTTCCAAACAAGTCAGGCTCTCCTGCTAACCGCTTTACCTCCGCAGTGCCACAGTCGCACTCCTCTCCAGGGTCCAGCAGGGCGTTGCCGCAGCGAGGGCCCACAGTGACGGTCCTGATGGATCCAGGCTGCTGCAGGCAGCTGGGCTGAGCTCGCTCCATGAACTCAGCGAGCTGCTTCACGCTGCAGCTGCTGAAAAACTCTGGAAACGCCTGAGCTCCCGTCCTGCACGACAGAAGACACACACACAGAAATGTTCTGTCCATGTCTGTCCATGTGAGTACCAACATTTGTAGAACACTGTCTTGTCAATGCATTTATCAATAAATCTTTTTTTCATCATAAACTGCCTGTACATCAATATAACAAACATTCTGGACGACGAAGAGTCGAGTTCACAGAAACCTCAACAGCGACTGAATAGTTTCTCTGTTAGAAGGACGCTGGAGGAGACTTTTACTGGGGGAAATCTAAAACATAGTTTATCCTATACCACATCTGGAGGGACTAAGAGTTGACCTGTTTTAGAATAAAACTGAAAACCATGGTGCTAGCACTAGCTGTGAGTTAAAGTGAAAACGGTGATGACTGAGAATGTTGTTTTAGCGTACGATGAGTACTACTGCACTCTTTTAATCTGTGTTCAGACCTACTATGCACTCTAGTGTTTATTTAGTTATTTATTCATATTACAGCTTATAAGATCATTTGTATATCAGGTCACAAGAGGGGCGGAGACCTGAGATTTTTGCTCTTGTATAATGTGGAAATATAATTTGAGATACAAACGATGAAAAAAATGAGTATTTAAAGTCGGAGCGAGTGAGGAGTTACTGCTCTGAGCTGCTGAGCGAATCAGGAACTACTCAGAAAAGAAAACAGGCATGATGATGATTTGTAGATGATTATGAGCCACATGTTTCCTACTAACAAGGTACAATATCTCTATTATCCATTAGAAAGTCCCCGACCGGGACTTTTTTTTATAGAAATACATATGAGCCAAGCATCAACTGCAGGCAGTTCTTCATTTTCTTCTCTTTAACGTGTCACTAACAGACTTTACGAGCAGTATTTTTAAAACCAGAGAAGGTTTTATGTTTTAAGATCATGCAGCATTAATGTGGTGTTTAACACTACATGAATGGAGCTGGTCCAGATGCAGAGAGAAGAGTTTAAACATCTTATTTCAGAGAAAGAGAGAGAAAAATAAAGATTCCTGACACACCTGAGCTTCTCCGCCATCACGCAGTTCACGCTGCTGTAATATGGACCACACATACAGTCTGCAGCATCATGGGACATGCCAAAGTTATGTCCCATCTCATGAGCGATGGTGGAGGCGAGGCCTATCGGGTTGTCATGGTGATCCTAGAAGACAGATCCAGATTTGCTGCTTTAAAATACGAACAGAGTACAACCTTCACTTCCAGCTGTTCCTGGAAGTCTGACATCATCTCACCCACCTGATTGACTCCACCCGAGTTTTCGGTGCACATGGCGAACTTATTAGCCAGTCCAACTGTGTCTCCGTCAAAGTCTTTGCCCCTGTTGAAGACAAAGAATGTGGCATGAGGTCCAACAGGAAGCAGCCCAGCAGTCGACGTCAGCACGCGCTCCCGACACTCACGTCACAAACTGGGCGTTGTCGTGCTTGGTTCTCTTCAGAAGGTCAGCCTGGCGCCACGCCAGGAAGTTGTCCAGAGTAGTTTCCGAATTCAAGTCCACGTCAATGTAGTCTTTGTATGACCAGATTTCCAAACCCACCAGCATGATGCGAATGTTGAGCGGCCGGTAGAGCTGCGGGCAAAGGAGGAGGAGATGCTCAGGGGTCACAGACGTCCCAGAAGGAGCTTACGAGAAGATGAGTTACCTTGTCGATGTGGTTCACAACTTCAAGGATACGAGATTTAGTCTCTTTTCCAAATCGTTTACTCTGCAGGAGGAGAAGACGCAAACGTGATGAGATTTATTCAGCAAAAGAATGAAAGCTTTAATTAGACATATTTACCTCAGTGTTGTCCACCACCAGGAACAGTTCCACGAACCTCTGAGGGGCTTCAAGAGCTTTTGTTTTCTGGAAAAAAACAAAAAAACAGACACACACAGAAGAAAACTTGAAAAAATGCACAAAAAGATGGAATCAGGAAACCGTGTTTGCTGTGCTTGTAAATAATGACTGCGTGTGACTTATTGATCATAATCTTACAAGAAAGTGCTAAAGATCCTGCAGGGAGAGGTTGTGTTCAGATTATGTTTGTTAGTGGATGTTAGTTTGCACTCATCACTGCTGTGGCACATAAATACAACTTCAAATGTGTATATTGGGTAAACTGATGAACTTTCAGCTGTGGTTTAGATTGTTAGCCAACCTTTGGTGTGGTGAGGTGGTGAAACTGTTTGCTCCACAAGCTCTGTGATAACGTAGGATAAATGAAACCCGTGTGTGTGTGTGTGTGTGTGTGTGTGTCCCTCTGCAGAGATCTGATCTGGGACCAGGCAGATCGATCAAAAATAAAATGTTATTATTGCAAACTATTGTTTTATTCACTCATAACCTGAAATTCAAATTCAGCAGTGATAAAGTGAAAAAGCGATATTCTAATAAAATAATGATAAAGATATACATTCACTTTAAAAAACAAACAAACAAATACAGTACAAAATAAAAAAAAACACAATAAAAAACCATTTGAGAACTTTGGACACTAATTAATTAACGTAATCGTGCAACGCTGATTCCAGCTGTCTTCATTTAACCTCTGGTACCTCTGAGTAACTGTGAATGCAGCGTAACGCCAAAAGGCTGGAAGTGTTTCAGAACAACAAAGATCAGCAATTCCAACACTTCCAGAGAAAAGGCAGAGCTCAGTTAAGTTTCTTCAGATGTTCTCTGACCGACTGAACTCCACGCCGCCTGGAGACCGCGGCCTTATCTCATCCAAAATCATATTTCTTGTGCACTCGATAGAAAGAATGCTGTTTCATTGCGACACCTAATTTTTTGAGCTTCCAGTCACACGCAGGATGATAATTCATCGCTGTAACGCTGCAGATAAGAAAGAACACGTATGACTTATATGACGTAAACAAACGCGACAGGCAGCGTGTTCTGGAAACAACAACAGGACATCAAACATGCGTCTCATGCTGCATTACACCTCTCTGAAGTCGCTCCAGGTCTGACAGGCAGATGAAAACATGCAAACGTAGAGGTTTACAGTCACACGGCTGGACACAGAGCAGCTGTCAGTCCTTCATCCTCCGTGCAGCCTGACCTCAAAATAAGGTCACAGCAGTAAAAGAGCAAGTTTTAACCCTCTGAAATGTGAAAGCTTTGATGTTTCTTTCTAAAACTAGTAAAATATTTTATAATCATTAGTTAGAGGATTAAAGCACCACAAAAACAAGTTCCAGTCGAAGAAAACATTCATGCTACAACATACCCACGATCTGGACCTGAAGAGGCCTGCAGGCTCCGGCACCCAGTTCCGGTCCCGGTCCTGGTCCCGGTCCTGGTCGTACAACATGGTGGTGGAGGAGGAGCCACAGGCAGGGCGGCCCCTGACCTTCAGGTGCTCCTGTCTGTAGACTGCGTGCTCCTCATCATCGGTCTGTCCCAGAGGCTCCATCAGGTAGACCTGCTGCTGAGCTCGCAGGAAGCCGCTGCACAGCAACACAGGACAGAAGACACATGAAACTGGAGAACAAGTTATAGCTGCTAAACGGCCTGCAGACGAAGCAGCAGGCTGCCAGGATGGCTTCTTTAAATACTCTGTGTACTTCTGAAGACATTAAAACAGATTATTCATTAGAAGAACAAGAAACAGAAGCTAATGTTACACCAGATGACATAAAAAAGATGATTTTACAGCCGTAAATAGCAAGTGAAGTAATTCCTGTGAACCAAGCCATGTGATGCTCAGGCTCTGAAAGCAAACTGATTACTAAATATCATGATGCAACACATTTCTCAATCATCTGAGAAGTTTTTACTGGTAACAGAGGATACGCAAAGGTGTCAAAATGCTCTCACCGGATGCCTGAACAGATTCCCACGCTGACCGAGGAGTCGGCGTCACCTTCCACGTGTCCGTGGTAGAAGCAGTGCTCCTGGACGGAAGCACATACGTAAATCAGTGAGGTCTGATCTGTTGCTTTGAACTCATATGCGGGTCAGAGACGCAGCTCGAGAGACAAATGTCAACCGTGAAGAGTTCAAATTAGCTCCACTGGTCTGCAGACTGACAACAGCGGCAGGAATGCAGACAAACAAAACTGAACGTGGCTGACACGAATACACAAGCATGAAGATCATCAGTGCCAAAAAAAGCAACAATATAGATCATTTCAATACTAAAGCCCCTCTTCCACATAATCTACTGCCAGCCTCTTCACTAACTTAATTACAATTAAAGTGATTATGAATTTTTAACAACCAAACTGTGCAGTTCAAAGGCATGTTCCCTAACTGATAATATCTACTGAATAAACAATTAGATTTTCTTCTTTTTTTTTAACTTGCAGAATTTTTTTTTCCCCATAAGTGATAAATTACATGAACAGAAAAACTTTCGCTGTGAAAAACAAAGACGTCTTCTGCAGGAACAGGACCGCACATTTTTAAGCAACAAACTAAACATGCAAAGGATCAAATGACTTTATAATTGCAAAGATGATGTGTGTGCCGGCGAAAGGAAAGGGGATTTTTGTGCAAAAAGGATCGTAACAGAAGTTAGATAACAACAGCAAACATAACTGCGAAGAAAAACGAAGAAAACATAACTAGAAGGATTTAAATAGAAAAAACGAATATTTTGATCATGTGAAGGTCAAAGTTACATTCAGAGATGAAATTTCCATAAAAAAAGGAAAGTCTGAGACAACAATGAGATAAAAGACTGTTATTTGTCTGTAGTCAGAAGCAGAGTGATATTCAGGGATTTTTAAAGAAATGAAACATATGATACGTTTGTCCTGTAGGAATATCTGTCTTTGGCTAAAAAGCTGCTGCGTCATGTGCAACACACACAATCACAAAAGAAAAATAGGTTTAAGCCAACAAAGACAGCAGCCTCCACTGGTGCTGAAATTTAATCAACTTGCACTGTTTTGTGTCTTGTGCCTAAGATAAGTGGAAAGATTAAAGACACGTTTCTTAAGACCGAACACATGACGATGTTTATGACCCTGCAGTTAGATGAGATGGGATGGGTTTATTAAATCACGATGCCTTTCATTTTCTTCTGTGAATACAGCATCTCACCTCCGTTGGTGACGTTGTCACCCGTTTTCCATCCTCTGTATAGTAGGTTTCTGTGTAGTCTCTCCCGATAAGATTCCTGTGACATAACGTAGCAGAAACGTGAAAGAAGGTTTGCATTTCTGCTCTATTTTCATGAAGAGAGTTTTTTTTTGGTTGTTTTTTTTAAAGATGTAAACGCACCTGTTCTTTTCCAGATCAACGGTGTAGTTTCTGCCTTCAATGAACAACTCGTACCGAACCGTATCAGGATACAGCTGGAAAATAAAAAAACCTCAAACCATCACCGACTGAAATGTTCAAGCAGAAGCTGCTGGTCAGTCACAGCCACATGAAGAACTCCACCAGCACGTACGTTTGACTGCTGGTTCAACTCCAGTTAACCACCTTTACACTCGTAACGATGTGAAACCTAACTATGGAGATCAAAACCTTTCATTGCACCAATATCTTTATTTCTGCCTTATACTGTCAGATTGTAACATGAGATCCAATAGAGGTCGACTAAGGTTTGACATCTGCCCCTAGTGGTCATTTGAGGAACTGCGTTGCCCCTTGAGTGTAACTAGTACTGATAAATGAAGGACTGTCCATCACAGGGGACATTCCCAGTTAAAAACCTTGGAAATCTACAGAGTTACAGCAACCCACCACCAACTTTAAATCCAGCTGGTACTCAACGGAGAGCTTTTTATTTAAGGTGAGGAACCATCAAGGGTCCTTATATCTAACCGTCCACACAGTTCACCAGTCACATCTTGTTCCAACAGTTTATGTAGTTAAAATTAAATACACAAAGCTTTGATGGTGAATCAAAATACCAATTCTGCATGTATTTTTACTGTGCATGGGGCCATTTCCACTCCACATATAGACTGTTTATTGTGATTAATTTAGTCCATTAGGGCAATAATATCAATTTGCTGTAAATGTCGGCTGAGGACCGATTTTGAGGACTGTTTTACTACTTTATGGCAAAAAAAAAGTTCCAGTAATGCCAGTAGGACAGTCGTCTTGTTGCCAGAGCTCAACAGGTTAAAGACTCTGCATGTGTTTTAAGAGTTTTTCTTAATTGACATCGAGACAGGACTACAACAGGAGCTGCATCAGCTGTCTAAACAACACACAATACCATAAAATGTGCATTTTCCACCCAGTGCATTGATATATTTCATTACACTCTTCATGTGAGGACAGCGATGCACAGGTGGGGTGTCCTCACCTGGTCACCCCGCAGACTCCTGGGTCTTCTCTCCTGCCGTCTCTGAGGCCGGACCACCTCGTACTGATGGACATGAGACAGCAGCCCCAGGCTGTCCACGAAACAACCTGGACAGCACAAACAAGCTGGTCAACATCGTGCACACACAGTCATGAAGAGCGCTCCCCTCTGGAGGTCAGCCTCACGTTTTAGAAGCTCTTTGTGACAGAGGAGGAAGAAATGCTCGGTTAACTTTAACCAAGAGAGAGTAAAAAAAAACAAAACAATACAGCACTTTAAAGAATGAATATAAGTCTTATGACAAGCGGGTTATTTTAAAAGAATTAGATTTTATTCTCTCATGCATAAAATCAGCAAAGAACAGCTGTCTGTGGAATTTTAGTTGCTTTGTTCAGGACATTTAAAGCAGAAACTTTTCATCATTTATTCAACCTAACTCGTCACAGCGCTTTATCATGTCCAAACCTCAAAATGTCAAGTACAAAATAAAAGTACTGATAAAACTTAAAGGAAAAAAAACGTCAAATTTATTGTTAGAAAAAAAAACAAAAAAAAAAAACAGGATGTTCAACATGATTGTGAAAAAGATCAAATAAATGTATAGGCCTACATTTATAACTAAAGCAATTAAATCATTAAAGTTAATTTGTAGTCATGGAGCAAAAATATAATACATACTTGACATAAGGCCATAACACTTACTGCAGCTTTCTCAGAAAATAAGAGGTTTAAAAACTATTTATATTGGGACGCGTTACATTAACCGACCTGCATCACTTTCGGGAGTTTACGTCCAGTAATAAAAGTATTTGGTCCGTTAAACAGAAGGTCTTACCCCAGATTATCAGCGCCCTCAACATGCTCCCCGCCTGATGCTGAGCTCTGGCCGGACTCCGCGGCTCCTCTCGGCCGTTACTTGCTCCGTGACTCAGCCGCTGTGGCTCCGCCTGCGGGCGACGCCGCATCATTTACCGGAAAGTCACCGTCAAGTCGCCCGAGCGGAGGACTTCCGGTACATGAGGGTATTTCAAAATAAAACTCACATCGCCTGGTCAAATGCATTTCCCGTTGAAAAAATAAACAAATAAATAAATATAAAATAAACGCTTTATAATCCAGCTAGATTCCTTCAATATTCTTGAAAATACAAATTTCCCAAAAATCTATTTTCCTGTCATCTTTATATTAACAGTTTGTTTATTCATTCACTACATTTTTGAAGAAATCCATTAGTATTAAAATTGTTTATTTTATTTATAAATTCACCAAATGAAAAGTAAGCAAACAGAGCAAATACCCACATTTAAACCTAATGGTCATCAACAGCTGTCTGGTATAGTTAGTTAGTCACACACTCCATGATAACCCCACAAAACCCTCGACTTTGTATACGTGTAAATAAGAACTGATGCCATTTTGAAGGCAAAAGTTGGTCACTCCAGATAATTGATTTTCCTCTTTTTCTATTAATACATATATATATATATATATATATATATATTAACCATTATTTATACAGGTTGTCTCATTGAGATCCAAGATCTCATTTACAAGAGAGACCTGTTTTGATAAAGCAGAATTACAAAACACAGCAATAAATATCATTTACTGATAAATTTTATATTTTTAAAGCATTACTTTACAATATGTATTCACCCCTATGACTTTTGCACTATTCTCTGAAGATACATTAGACACATTACAAATGTGTCTCAATATCACAGCTTCATTAAAGGTCTTCTGTCTCTTCGGTTCAATATCTTCTCTGCACAGCAAGTGAGATCAAGATTAGATGAGAATCTGTAACAAATGCTTCACAAAAACAAGAAACATGTTTTTCACTGTCTTTACTGCAATAAATCTTAAACTTAGTTTCGTAACTGGTATTTGCCAGCTCTTCCATATATGAAAATTTAAACATCTGAAAATAGTCTGAACACATTTAAACACACTGAACTGAACCAGAATGTCTGGACGCCCACAATCCTTGTTCTACAAAGTGTTTTGCATTATATCTGTCATTTAAACATGTAGACAAACACAGTCACTCTTTATTCAGTAGCACTTTGCCTCCTCCAAAACAAAAACTAAAATAAAATCCAAATCTAATAATCTGTGTAGACTCTACTGAGGTGATGCTGCTTCTTGTTGACTTGGTGAATAAATGTTGTAAAGACATCAAATAATCAAAGTATAGTCAGACGTCAACACTAAGTTCAGTAAATTCATGTTTATGCGGAATAAAAAAATAACACTTCCACTGTTCAGGTACAATAAGTTACCCATAATGAGTGTTATGACTTACATGTTCAGATGAGACAATGAAATGACTTGTCGCGCATTAGGACTACATTTCTATACAGTACATACTATACAACACGCTGCACAGACAGCTCTTTGAAGCCACAACTCTTCTGGTCTTCTGGGCGGTTTGACGGATGAAGGGGCATGAGGAGTTCGGTTCAGACCCTCCACGATAACATGCTACGCTGCTGCTTTCTGGCTGCGCTCTATGGCCATCCTCTCCAGCCGCTCGGTGTAGAATCCGTTGAAGTCCAGCCTGTGAACGATAAATAAACAAATGCTAAATATTGTGTCATCATTACTTAAGTTTATATATACACAGTGGAGACGTAACAATGCAAGTTCCAGTATACAGGAAGTTATCTGAGACATGAATGGGGTGGAAAACATCAGTTTATCTTTGAAGAAGCTACAGAATGAGGTTTAAACCCTGTTAGACATCAACTGTTTCTGTTTGTCAGAAACTGAAGATCCCAGCAGACAGAACGATAACTCTCTTCATTATAGACAGTACTGGAGCCACTAGCAGAGTTTCCAGATGGTTGCTTGTCATGTCAGGATTGGATGATCAGAGCGGTTTGCAGAGCATCGACACCAGAAAAGTATCATCCTGAATCGTTACTGGAAATGTCACCATGGTTCTGACAACTGCAGGTCTCTCTTCACGGACATTTCCTAACCAAACTCCTCCCATGCTTGTGTTTTTGCTTCTGTAACTGCACATCCTCTTGGCCTGCTGCTACCTGCCAGCTGCACCTCTCGTCCCACAAGGTAACAGAGCTCGGTGTGACTCATGGGATGCACCAAGCCTGTCCGGCGCCGGTGCCTGATCCCACCCACCATCAGGTTTTGATTTAACAACTTCTCAGCTCCTCTTTTTACTCAGAGAGCTGATCTGACTTGTGAATACCCCTGTGCTCAAAGCTGCTATTTACTGTTTAGAAACTGTGACAAGCACAGCAGTCCAACAGCAGAGCTTCCCTCTGGTTCACATCGAGTTACCAATTCCCCTCTCACTCAGGTTTCACTGTGCACACGCATGCATGCACGCACGCACGCACGTTTAAGTCCCTCAACAGAACAACAGCTACCATTCCAAACATTTCAACAACGAAATTCTGATCAGCTCATCTCTGAGTCACATCTAATTAAATTTATGTGCAGGGTTCTCAACATATTTTCTTCATGAGAACGGAGTTGATGACCCAGAAAAATACTGGATATGCCCACAATGTGGAGATATAACAACGTAGAACGCTTGAAAAAGCTTGTTGGGAGCAGAGTTGTGGGTTTGTCTGTAAACAACCATGCTGCCAGTGCTCCTGGGAATTTAACAATAACTGATATGACCACATGACACTGGTACCAACAACCCTACTTACTTATATTATTGCTTTTGTTCTATTTTATTTATTTAAATTACTCAGTCACTGATTATCACCAGCCTGTGACCCTTTGCTGCTCGTCTTCCCCTGTCTGCCATGGTTTCCTGTCTGCTTCCTGTCAATAAAGAGCCTTAAAACGAAAACCTGCGGTATGAGGTTGGTTTACCTGTAGATGATGCTGATCATGCTGTGCTCACAGTCATTGGTGCTGTAGATGCTCAGCTTGTCCAGCAGGTCCAGCAGCAGGATGCTGAAGTTACTGTCAAACTTGCTGATCGTGGCTTCAAAGCCTGCGTCGGACTGGAGGGCGTCCATGTGGTCAGCTAAAAACTGAGACGGGAAGCATTCAGGAAAAGGGTTCAGAGATGGAATAAACGACTTTGAACAATCATCTGTGGGTTATGAACAGTTTAAAACTATTAATTAACTAAACTCCCAGAGTATGTGGACAAACACAAGTCCAGATCTGGTTTTAGAAACATATTTCCACATTTTCAGATTTGAGTAAGGCTTCACGTATCGATAGATGGGATGGTGAGTCACCAAAGCCTCTAACCTGCCTTCCATCCAACACCACAGTCCAAAAAACAAAAATAAATTCAATTTTGTTTTGTTTTTTACTCCTGGAAGCAACGTTAGATCATTGATCATCAGCAGGCACACAAAATGTAATAAAAGTATTCCACATGGTGTGGAGACACAGATTTTCTTTTACTGCTTTTTTTTTTTTTTAATTCTTGCTCCAACTAAGCAGGCTGACTACACATTTGAAGGTTAGGTTGTATGCGGTCTAAAATGTGAGCCTTTGCGTGCACCATGTGAGCTTCTGTAAAAGATCCAACACACTCCAGGAATCCAAATGTTACGCTTCTATTGTTTCTTTAGCAGACAGGACTGGAGCGTACGAGACAAACTCAAGGCCCACGGACCAAACCTGCCCCACCGCATCATCAGCAGCTCTTTTAGTCTGAAAAGTACATCAAACATCAAAATTCATGATTTCACAAACGTTGCAACAAACTACAAGAAGTCACAAACGTGAAGTAGCTTTATGATAAAAGTCAAAACTTTCTTAAATCTGCAATTTTACATGAAAAATATATTCTATTTTAGGAGGGAGAGCCTCAGTTTTATAATAAAAGGTCTCGATTTTTTGTGTGTGTGATTTAATAACAAAAAGTTGTAATTCTGAACCTCTGACACCAGACCAGGAGCTAAGTCAGCTAACCTTAGCCACAAGAAAAACAACAACAGGACCGCTCTGTATTAAATTAAGAAAGTAGATTTTTAAATCAGCGCATGCTGAAGGAACATGAGCAGGTCAGTTCTGACCAGAAACAGGATCTTAACATCAGAACGTCAAGAAATGCCATCGTAGACCAGTCCAGGAACTCTCGGGAAATCGTACGTCACAGCTGGTTGAGAAACAAAGAATTACCGGCTCTTTGCTGGTTACCATGGTGATGATGTGGCCTGAGATGAATAAGAGTTTGAGACTCCTGGACTAGTTTCTCTCCACTTAAAGTTCACTGCACTGTTTTTTGTTGTAGTTTTGTGAAATAGAAATGATACTGCATTGATGAGGTCAAGCATATGATTTTTATGACTATTTTCAGTGCACGGCCCAACTCTTTAGATGAGTTTCTGGGAGGCGAGGATGATTTCTAAACACCTTTGTTGTTACCCTCCTCTTCTCTGCCTCGTCAGACTGTTGGCTCTGAGCTGGAGGCCCGTCGCTCGTCTCCTGCTCCTTAGAGAGGCGCTCCAGCCTCATGCTCTGTGTGAATTGCTGCAGTTATCAAGAAGAAAAAAGAGAAAGCGCAATTCATTTTCAGGCTGCACTGCACTGGATTCTGATTGTGGATGTCAAGGTGGTCTTTTCAAAGAAAACAATAAAAACAACAAATGCACCTGCAACAAAAGGTCTCAATGTCATCCAAGTAAAAGGATTTGAGTATATTTTGCACCTCATTCATAGATTTTTTTCTTTTTTGGATTCAGATCAAACAAAACCACAGAGAAAAGATGGATAAAGAATTGATGCCCACTTATATATTTTCCTGTAGTCTCTGTTGCATAACCTGCTCCTCCATCTACCACATAAGACGTTTTTAATCAGCACCAAGCAGATGAGTTAGACAGGAGGTCGATCACAGGAACACCACGGTGCAAAATTAAACATGCTGTCGCATGACACATCTGTTTAACCACTGGCACCCGGACAGAAATAAACCAGAGATCACAAGAGTTGCTGGTAGTTTTTAGACAGGAGAAAAATCTCCTCCTCTGCTTTTCAACGTACCTGCATGCAGTTTGTGAACATGATGCAGACGGACATGAGTTTGGAGAAGATCCTGAGCAGCTCGGGGTTGGTCAACATGCAATCCTTCAGGCAGTTGTCCAGGAAGCTGGTGTGATGGCAAAGCACGTCGTCAATGTTTGAAGCCTGGTGAGGGAGAGCACAGCTGCTGAGCACGCGAAAGCTGAAAGCATCATGTCACCAAAGAGGTCTGATGGCAACTCACGGTCTTCAGGTTGTTCTCCATGACGTGCCAGGTGGGCTCCATCACCTCAAACATCATGTAGTACTGGATGTTCTGCACAAAGTTGAGCATGCGCTGGAGCAGAGCGAAGGCTGCTGCAAACCTGCACGGATCAGCTGAGCGTCAGAAAACGTTCTCTCTGAGGCGTAACAGGAGCTTAACTCTGGTGCTAAATGAGCTCACCACTTGGCTGAATGTATGGAGTACAGCCTGAAGTCTTTGTTGCTGATCCACATGTTGCACAGCAGCCGCTCGACATGTTTGCAGTAAAACATGTGTCTGAACAACATCTGGTACCTCGTCAGTGCTTTCCTGCACAATCGATGTACATGTATCATTAAAATACCAAAAAAATATAAATATATATAATATAAATAAATATAAATATATTTTTAAACTGTGAAGATACAAGTTAAGTTTTATATTACGTTTTGGGGTTTTTTGTTGTCATATTTAAAATCATTTAAAATCGAGTGTTTGAAAGCAAAAGAGGCAAACATCTGCAATCACACACATTTAGTCGTATTTCTTCTTTTAGCACGTGTGCTTCATGACAAGAATTCTACTGAACCTGTTAATGATGAGTGAGAGGGGCCATTTGACGATGTAGTCGAAGGAGAAGGCCTCCAGCCCGCTGAGCGCTACGTCTGGAGGGTCCGCGTTGATGATGGCCTTCTCCTGTTTGGTCTCGATGGCGAGCACTCGCAGCAGCTGCGTGATGACATCATGAGGCATCAAGTCGATCTGTGGAGAGAAGAGGAAGATGTTTAAAAGTGGGGAGACTGTAGACAAAGCGCCAGGAAAGTCTTGTTGAGATGTTTGGTCTTTTGTTTCAAAAGTTTACCGGCAAAACAGAATGGATCTTTTTTCTTTCTTTTTTTTTTTTAATTCATGCATGATGGACAGAATTTCTACAATGATGTGCATCTTGTTCTTACTTGTTTTGTTTTTTTTCCAAGTCATGTTCTGGGAATTCTGTGCTGACATCTTGGAAACTTCTACTGATGAGTTGTACCTCTAACCTTTCTGCTGTAATTTTTCCTCAAACCGATTAAAAATACAGTCAAATGTAAATACCAAAATCACTTTTTTTAAAGCCATCTATCAAATGTTTTTTGGAATCGCCATTGTCGGTTATCAGGATGCTGCTTGGATCTTAGAGCTTTAAAAACGCTGAAATTTTTTAATAAATATTCTGATCTTTTAACTCAGACTGTGAAATCACTCTTCATGCAGCAAGAAACATTTTGCTCACCAATACTGCTGTTTTTAAAAAAATAAAAATGATAAAAGTTAACTGAAAACAATAGTGGTGTCAGATGTTTTTAAATAAATATATTTCATGTTTTGAGGAACTTTTCTTAAATGTTAGGCCCTCTGTGCACTTTGGAGAGTATCTTCATGCATTTATATTGCTGGTTCTGTTCAGCAGTACTGAGGTCCGTTTCAGAAATCACCTATCATACGTCCAATACTTCAAACAAAATACCTTTGCTTTTCTTATTTTATCAGCTATTACTTACAGGCAAACGTCAAACGTCTTAATAACAGCAGGGACGCTGCACATCAGCTATCAGAAAAGTGAAAGGTAGCAGAGCTGTGAGGGAAGGAGTCTGGCTCAGAAACAGACCCCAGCTATTTTTCTTTTAACATTTTTATTTTCTTCTTCTTATTATTATTATTTTGTCTTAAATTGCCACAAACGGAAGAATCATCAGAGAATAATTTCACAGGTTTCCAAGTAGCCTCCATGATTTAGAAGTTAATATCAGTAAAGATTCAGTAAAGTATTAGTTTCAAAACGGCATAAAAAATTCCAAAATGGCATAAAAAATTCAAAAATTTAATAAAAAATTCCAAAACGGCATAAAAAATTCCAAAA
>JBAMYA010000011.1:11031574-11057233 GCA_037176975.1 Arrhamphus sclerolepis | reverse complement strand
ATGCAGTATTACCCACGAGCGCCTCCGAACTGTTTATTTACTCAGTGATTAGACTGATTGCTTCATATGACAATTAATGCATCAAACAGTTTTTATCCACCGCTATAAAAGCAATTTGATTTAGGAAGTATGATATATGAACATACTGCACTGAGTGCTTATGGAGTAGAAATGGATCACTGCAGGAACACATCTATGATACTGCAGGCTTGGTTGTTTATGATTACGTGGATCTACAAGTCTGATATGAACTGAAGATGTCGGAGATGAGCGCCACTTCAATTCACTACCTCACCATCTGCGCAGTATTTATAAATGAGGCTCCTGGTCTTTCTCTACTCCAACTTGAAACTAATTTTCCACAGGCAACCTGTTAGCAAAATAACTATGACGTGGTAATCTCTGTGTTTTGAGGCTAGAGACTGGGATGCATTTTGTGAGCCACATGGAGACCACATCAATGTCATGACAAAGTGTGTGACTTTGTGAAGATTTGGATTGGGTTCGTTATTGTCTTTGTTAGGATCTGGATTTGTTTTGTTTTTTTTGTTTTTTTGCTTTGTTGGGATGTGAGTTTTGTTTAATATTGGGTGTTCTTGGTATGTTGTTTTTGCCTCCCCTCACTGGTCCGTAATGTTTCCTCCTGCCACTGTTTTGTCCTGGTTCCCATCCTTCTGGATTTAGCTGGCTTGTTTTGTTTGGAGTTTCATCATCCTTGTAAATAAAGGACTTTTGTGTTGTAGCCTCCTGCCTCCTGATCTCCTGCCTTTGGGTCGTCACCACCACCTCAAATCATGACAGAGAAAGTATATCAACCTCTGTTCTTTGATTCCTCCAGTACTTTTAACATCATCAAGCCTGCATTATTATATAGGAAACTCCAAAAGACACAAGTAAATGTCTCCACAATCACCTTGATTACTGGCTACCAGACAAACAGACCAAAGTTTGTGAGACTGACTACTGGTTTGTTGAGGATCAGAATAGACCATTCACCATTCACACACTCATGCCCAACAGCAATTTAGAAACACCAACTCACCTAAAGCGCTTGTCTTTGGACTGTGGGAGGAAGCCAGAGTAACCAGAAGGATCCCATGCAAGCATGGGTAGAATATGCAAACTATAGCTATATATACTTTTTTTCTTTTTCCATTCGCCACAAAGTCTTTAGATAATCAACATGATTTATGAACTTATCATTAATTGTTTGAAATAACTTGATAAGCATCCTGCTCCCAATTCTGAATAAAGAAATGTCCCGTTAGGATTTACCAGTGAGGCTGGATGTATTGATGCATCCATATTGCCACCTGGGTTCCTTGAATCATTTTTTTTTTTTTTTTTTTTGCAGAAAGTCATATGACTGCAAGAAAATCTCTAATTCAACAAAGGAGAGTAAAAGGACATCTTCCGTTTATTGGCGTTGCCATGGTAAATCACAGTATCAAAACTCTATTGATGATGGGCTTTTTATAGTCACAGTAACTCAGAGTCAACGTACTCAGAATTAAATGAACTAACTCTGAACACTGTCTCTGAAACCAGAAACTCAGAGTTTCTTCACTCTGGAGTTCCTTGACTCCAAGTTATTTTTGTGACTCTTGAGTTTGTTGAACCTCTTTTGTGAAATGGAACCCTGGACACAGACTAGACTGGAGACACAACACTGATGCTGTTTATAAGAAGGGACAGAGCAGACTTTACTTCTTAATGAAGGTTAGGTCCTTCGGCATTTGCAGCAAGATTTTGCATATTTTCTATAAGTCTGTTCTGACTACAATCCTATCTACAGTCCCTCTTGAGGAGCAGCCTCAGAGTCAGTAACTTAAAGAAACTGAACAAACTGATATGGCTGTCACTGTCTCAGGGGATTCTTCTGGAGCCTCTGGAGCTGATTGTGTATGGAAAGATACTTCAGAAAATGAAAAACTAAAAATAATGGACAACCCTGAGCATCCTCTTCACAACACAATAATTCAGCAACAGTGTTTTCAGTCAGAGGCCTCTTCAGATTCACACCAACACAATCTGGTTTGTGTCCCCATTATGACTACTGGATATTAAGACATCAGTGGTTGCATTGCAAAAATCCTGATGAATCAAAATAAAGGGAAATCATCCCTATGACGAATGATAGACGGTAATAGCCTGAAAACTGCTTGTTGATCAGTCAGAGCATCTTACACTACCCTTTGCAGGACACCTTTTCATCCTGCTCCTGCCCACTCCTATTGGATTTTTTTGACCGTAACTGCCCAACACTGACACTTTGTGTATTTCATTTGATGTAGTAAATATCTTCGCAATGGAGAAAATTGTTTAGATATGACAGTCTAAAGATTAGAACTGAAACATTTCAATTATAAGTGACATATGTGGTTCACATGGCAAGTGGAAATCAGTTAGAGAATCTGATACTGGAAATCATTTTTAAACCAAGTTTTTAATTTTATTCCCATCTATTTGTGGTCTGTTGAAATGGATATAAGTGCAACAGGCATATTTCTGCATTAGATTAAGAGGCATCAGACTGGCCTCCAGACCTTACCATTGAGCCTGCAAGTCTGCAAGTTATCAACAAATATTTTGCCTTTTATAACAATAACATTTAGCAATGATAAAATATATAAATACCACTGGATTGGTGGCTTTTGTTAAGTTTATTGACATGTTAGCATAGAGCACATACAGTTTAGTCTGATGTAAACTTCTGTGTAGAAAAAAATATAGGCCCTACACAGACCCTACACCATCTTTGGCATTTACACTTGCATAGTTGTTTTCATTCAAAATACAAAGAAAAAAAAGAACTACCAAGGCGACCAATCACTTTTCTCGTGGTCTGTGTCAATGCGACACATCAGGGTCTGGCATAGCCTTTGGCAGATGGTTCACACCTACGGCATGGCATAGCTTTGACACGGAAACATAACGATGATCAATAGGCAAGTTCTAAAAGCAAGCACAAGGTAAACTGGCAGCAAACCAGTTAGTTATGCTATCACTCATCAACAGATGTAAAAAACTGTGAACTCTCAGAAGCATGTCACACAACTTAATTGAATGACCTTTAGTGTGGCAAATTTATTAGCTTGCTTAGTTGTTTTTGTTGCTCTGCAAAGTTTATGCAGCTTGATTCTTCATCGTAACTTCATTTTAACATATTTTGTTGTTTGAGCAGTAATGTGGCATAGTCAATGTTTTAGCAGGACATTGTATCACTTTTTGACCACTGACTTCCAGCCATGGCAATTTTGAAACTACCCAGTCCTGTGAGTTTTAGACAACACAACAAACATGTAGCCAATCAGTAACAACAATGGTCACGTTTCAGGTTGTTTATTACTAAACACACATTCTCAGTTGTATCTAATCTGTTGGTTCTTGAGAGCCAGACTGCTGCTGCTTAAATGGAGGGATCTTGATTGGCACCTGCAGCGCTAGTGTGCCAATCAGTCAATCCCAGGTGCTGTCTCCTGAACCGCTGAGTCACCTCCCCCTCTGCAGCTGACGAGAATACACCCTAACACTACAGAACACTATGATGAACATTTACTTATTCACACACACATCCATGTGCCACTTCTTACTCTTAATCACATAAATGCATTGGATGTAGCTATGGGTTCAATGTCTTTCCCAGGTAAACTTCAGCAAGTAGACTGGGGAAACCAGGCATCAAACCACAACCATGTGACTTGTAGACAGCCTCTCTAACCCTTAGTCACAGCAACCACAGGTCCTGCTGCAGACTAGACACTGACAGATTAAAATAATTAGTAGAATAAGTATTTCCCCTTACCCAGGATTTTGCAAAGGTCACTGTCACCTCTTGTGAAACCAAGTGCTCCATCTACCAACCGCTGTGAGTAAAAGAAAATTATTTAAATTGCTCTCTGATATGAATTTCTGAGGTAAATAATTTCTGAATAAATGAATACCCATTTTTTATTGTACTGATATCTGTATGATTAAATGCATATAAGAGAAATACAAACTGTGCTGGTATGTTTACATTTTCTCCTCAAATGCCTTTAATATTTATTGTTATTTTATTAAGTGCTTATTCTATTAGTTTATTCATTTTAAAGATTATACCACAATCATTTGATTATAATACACAGACTGGTGTTTTTACTCCATGCTGGTTTGCTGAAATATAGCCTACCAGCTACCTAGCTAATAGACAATGAGGACATATTTGCCAGTTACTTAAGGCTGTTTTCAATATATAATTTTAAGGAGAACTTGAAAGTTACTCCAAAGAAGGCCTGCTGGTAGTTTCAGCTTCTGTATGTGGTATATATTCAGTTTATTTTGGAAAATAGTTATAATGCTTGATCAGAGATGCATTCAACAAAGTTCATGATCATGAATGATTATTTTGGTAAAAGCTACATAAGTGTTTTTCAAACAAAATCAAAATGCAATGTTCATTTTTTTTTCAGGCTAATATTATATTACTAGTCTCATCACTCCATGACAATTTGCAACTGGCACTTCAAATGTGTGCATGCTCTCATTTTGTTCACTTTGTGTGTGTGTTTGGCAGTTATGCTTTTGCTTTTGTGTCCTGGTCTACTCTTACCACTAAGTACCCGAGTTCACATGCGGCTTGTGTGATTATTGGTCATGAATTTTAATTTTTTCCTAGAACACGAGCTGGTGGTTTCAGTGGCTTTCACAGCAAACCAAGCAAAATAATTTAAATTGGGTAGAGATCTATGCTTTCATTTTGCCATTGTTATTCCTTGATTTTTTTTTAATTTATTTTTCGTTCTCTCAGCCATTCTGTCATAGATTTGCTGATGTGGTTAGGATCATTGCGTAGTTGTACAGTATGACCCAGTTTGAGACAATCTTTAGCTGTTCAACAAATGGCCTCACATTTGTCACTAGTATACTTTGCTGTAATGGTGAGTTCATGGTCAACTCAAGTTCAAGATTCCCAGGTCCTGTGTCTGCAAAACAAGCCAGAATCATCAGCTGTGTATGATATGCATGATATGCTATGTTTAGCTTTCAGCAAATATGTTATCCATTATAATCAAACACTTTCAGTTTTGTCTTGTCTGTCCAAAGGACATTGTCGTAAATGGCTTGAGGTCTGTTCAGATATAACAAACCTGCACTGTGCTGTTATGTTCTTTTTAGCGAAAAGATATTTTCTTTCTAAGCCATACTTGAATGGAATTCCATCCATCCAGCCATCCATTAACTCCCGCTTATCTGGTTTCGGGTTGCGGTGGCAGCAGCTTAAGCAGGGAAGCCCAGACACCCATATCCCCAGCCATGTCCTCCAGCTCTTCCGGGGCAATACCAAGTTGTTCCCAGGCGAGCTGAGAGACATAATCTCTCCAGCGTGGCCTCAGTCTGCCCCAGGGCCTCCTTCCAGTTGGACATGCCCAGATCACCTCTGAAGGGAGGCATCCTCACCAGATGCCTCTATCACCTCAACCACCTCCTCTCAATATGAAGGAGTAATGGCCCGACACAGAGTCCCTCCCGCATGACTGAACTCACCTCGCACCTTTTGAAGTGAGAGTCCAGCCACCACACGGAGTAACCTCATTTCAGCTGCTTGGATCCACAATCTCATGCTTTCGGCAATTACCCACAGTTCATGACCATAGATGAGGGTAGGAACAAAGATTGACCGGTAAACACAGTCTCTTGTCTTTTGGTTCAACTCTCTCTTCACCACAACAGACCTGTACAGAGCCCACATTACTCTCGACACCATTAGCTCTAATATTAGATAATTATTTATGGGCATCTGAACTGGTAATTGCTTAGCATAGAGAAGTATGGTTAGCAATAATGGACAGAGGACGGTCTTTTATACACAGGTGGAAATGTGGGTGATATCTATCATCTATATTTGCTTCATATTATTCAGGGTCATGGGGTTCTGCTGGAGCCTATCCCAGGTGTCTGGACAATCATCTTGTCCCAGGTGACAAGATGATTGTTCGTCACTGAGCTACCGAAAGACAAAGAAGCACACACTGACAGGGTCAAATTAGAATCAGAATTTACCCTGACATATGACACATGTATTTGAACTGTGGGAGGAAAACAGAGTATGGGATGAACATGCAAACCAGTTCCAGCTTTGAGGCAAGTGCTTTAACCATAAGCAGCTATGTAGTGGAGGTTAGCATGTTGGCACTATTAGTAATAAAGTTGGTAACTTTTAATGTAATTGAATCTCATTTGAACTGCATTCAACAGTACTTTTGCAGTGACACCTCCATGATTTATGCTGTTCCCCTTTCATTTCAGTGTAATAGATGGATGGATAGACTGGGAAATTGAATTTAGTTTTTGCTACAATAATGTCAGGAGCTGTTGACAAGAGTTGGTTTTCATTTTTTTTTTTTTTTGACTTTTTGTAAGTTCCTCAAAAGATGCAGGGAAGCTCACCAAATTATCTATTATTCCACCCAATATGCATGCAGAGCATAGCTGGCAGCTTGTACTCTGTAGCTTATGCCCTCAGAGCATGTCTCTGCTTCATCAGTGATCTTAGCAGGTGCAATTTCAGCTACTGTTCTCGGAACGTCTTAACGTAGCCATTTTTTAGTCTTACCCAGATGGGCCAGGATGACATGAAGTTGTGAAATGGGAAGTGGTGAGTGTTTAATATGTGAGAATATATTCAGTGCAGCTGTCACCATGTCAATAAGGCTTTGTTGGCACAATAAAACAAAATGTTGCAGTGAAAGAGTGCTGATATCTTTTGCAGTGTTCCCCGAAACTATGTGAACCATGTCCTCTTTATGTCTCACTCTTGCGACATTGAGTAAAATGTGCATATCAGATGAAGCTTACAGAACCAGCAGAGACTACTAGTGAAAATAAAATGTAAACATTTAAAGAGCTTGGGGTGGAGTTAAAATCCCAGTTTGGAGAAATAGGAAATTGTTGCAATTCTGTGCCTGACCACTTGGGACTGGCTCCAAACACAAATTAAGGAAAACTGTTGGTCACTGTATCTAGATTTCACATTCATGACAGCTGTGTGATGAGAATTTCCTTGTACATCAGTTGAAAATTAACTTTTTTTGTTAGGGTGGTATTTTGATTCATAGTGAATTGCTTGCTGGCATTACTTTTTCTTCTTAATTAGCACCAACTTCTGAGCAGTGTCTAAGCTGTGAATAATATATCTCATCCGCAATTGTCTGTTGAAGCACCATCGGAGCCGGTAAAAAAAACAAAAAACTAAAGGCTAGTTCTGTTCTGGGGACTATTCTGGAGCTGATAGTGTATAGAAAGATACTTCATAAAATGAAAAACCAACTCTGAGCATCCTTTTCACAACATTAAATAATGACAATTACTCCAACTATTTCCTTTCGGCGAGTGAACATTGCTGTTGAGGATCTGCTGATGTGAAACATGCCATGCAAAATGGAGATTTCTGAAGACAAGTGCAGAAGAGTGTCAGGAAGGAATAATAGCAACAAGACATAGATATGAACAATTGGAGCAGATGAGAGCAAAAAGAAGTCAAACTATTTATCACATGGAATTAGACCTTCAAACTGAAATGGGAAATAAAGCAATTTAGTTCACTAAATTGTCATGTATGACGAGGTTGTGGAGGACCTAGATGGAGGAGAGCAGGCAGGAAAAATCCAAAACTGAATTTATTGTCATGTGATTTGAGTCAAAATCCAGGCAAGAACACAGGGAGCAAACAGTACAGAACAGCAAAGGGCAGACTTATACACACACACACACACACACACACACACAGGGGTAATGAGACACAGGTGAAACACATCAGGGGAATGAGGAACCAGGTACGAGTTTGTTCAGGCGGGTGCCCACGATGCCAGGCCTGAGGCAGATGCGGTTCAGGTGGGCGCCCTGGACTAAGGACCAATAAATCCAAAACTGGAACAAGAACCGTATAACCCAGAGCAGGAACTGACAAAGCCAGAACAGGAACTGATGAAACCAGAACAGGAACCAATGACACCAGAACAGGAACTGATGAAGGTGATGGGGCCACAGCAGGTGATGACTCCGATGTAGCCAGAACAGGCTTGGGTGCAACCACCACCTTGAGAATGGAACTGAGGAGGCACTGACCAGGCCAGAGGCAGGTTGGGGTGCATTGATCACGGCGGAAGGACGGAGTGTGTTGACCACCTCAGGAACGGAGGGTAACCACCTGAGGAACAGGAGCAAAAAACATGCATCTACCACCATGGGGACTTGGACGGAGCATGCGTAGCCCTGGACTTGGACAGAGTGTGCATTGACTACCTTGGGGACATGGATGGAGAGTGCGTGGAGCCAACGGCATCTGCAGCTGAGGAGGTGTCAGAGGCCAAGACTGAGGCTGAGGAAACGGTGTTTGGGGCTGGTTTGCGTCGGGGACCACCACAGGCTTACGGGATTGGGGCTTCCTGCCCCTTTTCCTCCTCCTGGATGACCCCTGTGTGTGCAGACTCTTCGGACACCCAAACACCAGCCAAGTGCCCCAGAGAGTACTCTGAGTACTCACCTTCCAGCCAATCTTCAGTCATACCACTTGTCGTCTTCCACCTGGGGCATCGCCTTGTCTGCCTCCCGGCAGAAATACTCTAAAAGATTGATCATTTCTCCTGCTGGGTCCGTTATGGCTGCTCCGTACTGTCATGTATGGTGAGGTTGTGGAGGACCCAGATGCAAGAGAGGAGGCATAGGACCATCATTTCCTAGATTATGTGTATCTCTGCTCCAGATTTTTAACAGTATAGCTGTAATCAACCATGAAAACTGTTTTTCAGCTTTATTTATCTATTTAATATTTGTCATCAAGCTGAATTTTTGGCTTAATAATTTTACAGACCTTATGATAATGAATGACACCTTTTAATAGAGGACAGAGAGACAAATTATGCAATCTTTCTTTACAGGAAATTTAAAAAATGTCTGGTCATTAGGAGTACTGGAATAAATTCTGCTGAGCATCCCATTATTCAATGACAAGAGTAAGAGATGCACCATCAGTCCACATCCTTCATCTCCTGCTCTTCTGCATGTGCTTTTACATTAGTACTTTCTAGGAGTTCCCCCTGGGCCATAGTGACAAGTATAGGAAAAGGATGAATCACTGCATGTGCTGTGAGTTTAGTTTAGGGCTCTGCCTACATTATTTAGTCACAAAACCTTTAAGTGCAAAGCTCTCCACATCTGCCGTGCTGTTGCAGCATGATGGAAAACAAACCTTTCACTTGCTCTAAAATAGTGCACTTGCTTACTTGTTCTGTAATAGTGTACCGTGGCAGTTGTTGCTAGATTTTTCAAATTCAAATAATTACTTTGGTGCTTAAGTATTCATTTTTATCCCAATGTCACATCTGTATAGAAATATCTAAATTGTACAGAAGATAATTAAGATGACCTCTGTAAAACTCTCGACTTGCCATGCAATGTATCCTTTCTATGCACAGTTACACTGAGGGAACGTTCACTCATGAAGGTTTGCTATCCTAACAAAGTAACACAAATGTCTGAGCCAAGGGTCATGTTTTGTTTTACTTTTGACTTCCTGTTACACCATGGCACAAAATAACTTTACATGATATACCTGTGTTCTGTTATTATAACAGGGCAGCACAGTAGTGTGGTGACTCATACTCCTAAAGGTTCCTAGTTAAAACTGACATGGTTGTCTTTGTATGGCCCTGTGATTGACTGGTGATTTGTCAAGGGGGTTGACTGCCAGGATATGCACCAAGTGCCCCCCATGAACTTAAATAAGATTGAAGCAGGTACAGAAAAGAACTGTCTGACTGTTGTCATTACCTTGGTGATATGTGTCATCTCGTATTTGGTCGAGAGGCAAACAATCATCTGCAACAGAATGCTGGCAGGTAGCGCATTATCATTTGGATGACTATAAAAAATTTAATTGACAATAATGGCAGCACCACTGATATGCTGTAGTGCTGTGATAGTGACACTATTAGCAGCCTCTGAACTCTGAGCTATATATGTGTTTATATGCACATACATTGGGGCTGGGCATGTAAATGCATTAATTAATGCATTCTTCTTATTATTATCATAATTATTATTATTATTATTATTATTTTATTATTATTTAACTTTTTGTTTTTGTTTTTTTGATCTTTGAAAGTCCGTCTCATTCAGAATCTAAATGCAAGACTGTGTAAAGATATTGTAAATTCCAGCTGAACATGATCGGGATAAAAGGATAAATGGGTGAGGAGGTGCTCATGATAGCCATGACGGAGAAGGAGTCCAAAGTGTGGGGTTGAATGTATCGTCATGACCAGAAAATCCAGTCAAACTGCTCCTGAAATATCCAAGAAGAGGGGTTATTTGTTGTGTTGACCGGATGCTGCTAGTAACCATGTTTTTTGGAAACGTAACCATTGAGGTAAATGAAAGGAGACCCAATTGTTGCACGATTGTAGTCGGCTCTTCTGATAGCTACTGCTACATCAAGTCGATATAATGGCGGGTGAATTCAAAAACATCGACTTGATCTGGTTTGTTGGCCAGCAACACATCACTGCTGCCCACTGACACAAATACAGTCATGCTAGATTCACCCCTTCCCTCACTTCCTTCCAAGCTTCCCACCATGTATGTGTGAATGCATCGTGACACCACTGCACTTACACCATATGGTGGAGGAGGAAATTCCCACATGGGGTTGAATGTGATGTCATGACCAGAAAAACCAATGAAACTGCTGCTGAAATATCGAGGAAGAGAGTTGACCAGCTAACTGCTAGTAACCATGTTCTATGGAAAATTATCCAGCGAGCTGAATGAAAGGGGACGTGGTTCTCGCTTGATGGGAGTTGGCTCTTCTGATAGTTGTAGCGGAGGCGAAATTTAAAAACATCGGCTCATTTGTTAGCCGTCATCACCATCACTGCCTCACAAACATAGTCAGACCAGATTCACCCACTCTGCCATTTCCCCTCCCCAAGCTTTGTTTCTGAAACTTGTGCCTCTGTGTGACCACAAACACTGCTATTACTAATTTTTATTCCATATTAATGCGAGATCTGAAAATGGATGGATATGAGCTGCTATTGACCCGCCCCACATAGGATGTCACTGGCTCACGCTTTCAGCCTACCTGCATTGATTGGCTTGGATTGGATTGCTGGCATACAGCTAAACGTGTCAAAAGTTGAACTCAGCTAAAATAAAAAAAACAAAAAAAAAACAAACGGAAAACACAGTCTTCCATCATTCACACGCTTGTCCCGCCCCCTGCCTTCCTCATCCAGCCAATCACAAGGCTGCTTTAGCCCTATTTATATTCACTGCATCATTCAGTTAGAAACCACAGAATGTTTTAACTTGGGCTGGATTTGTTAAAGCATTATTTAATTTTGATTAACATATTTAAGTGTTTTGTTGATGTTGCATGTATGTATGTATGTATGCATATATATGTGTGTGTGTGTGTACATATATCTATATATAAAATATGTGTATACACACACACACACCTATGAGAAGCTACATAATACCAATAATTATTGTTAAATTATGTAACCACACTACATTACACCACACACAAACGTCACACACACCACATCCATCAGTCCTCTGTCTCTTGTCTCTATCTGTCCTGTCCTTTTGTGTTCCAATGTCAGTGATTTTAGTCCTATCTGAAACACTCAAGGTTTATGTAGGTTAGACATTCAAAGCTCCCCAATGTGCTATTGTTTCATTTTTCTTTTTTTTTTCTCTGGTTATATTGATAGTTCACTGTAACACCATGTGATTAGATGAAGTGCCTTAGTTTGTTGCACCTAAAACTAACTTTAGTGTGACTCAGACTGAGACCACTTCTTTCTATTGGTCCAAAGTTCAGCTGTCTTTAAGACTGTAAATGCTTCACACCTGTTATTTTATTGTTTGGTTCAGAGTGAAAGCAGCCTATGACGTCTCAGGGTGCAAATGAAGCCCGCAGATATGTTAGATATCAAGAAAAAAACACTTAGAAAAAAGACTGTAAAACTTAATCACCAACACATCATATATCAAATCTAATAACATTACTTTAATAACACCAAAACACTAAGAATCACTTATCTGCTCACACACACACTTGCACACACACGTGCCAGCAGTCCACACAATAATGAGTATCATAGAGAAAGCATTTGTCTTGGGTAAGACTTGTATTGTCAGTTTTTAATTCACATGGCTCTCATCAGAAAAGCCCTAAAGGTTTTCATCATCATCTCCACCTGAATATATTATTCACCGGCTCTAACCGAAAATACACACGGACACGTCATACCTGCACCGACATGCAGTTTTCAGCATATAATACGTTAGGTAAAAATGTACCATGTTTCCAGTGGTTCACGCATCCAAACTATATACACTTGGATGCACAAACAAAAAAAAGCACACAAGTTGTTGCATTTAAGCAATAATGGGCATTCACACTTTAAAAATGTTGGCACACACATCCATGCATTAAACAAAGACTACACGTGCATTATAACATGTGTGTGCACAATAGAAAACATACACAGGTTTCACACACATATATATATACACACACACACACACACACACACATATTAGTAGTTAATATAGTAGTTAATTAACACAGTGTGCGTGCGTGTGTGTATTTGGATTAATTTTTTATTAATTTTGATAAATACAAGCGGAACTCATGTCAATTGGAGCAAGAGAAATTTTATCTGGAGGAGCTTTTATTTTGAAAAGCGATGACATAGCGGAAGTAAACAGTAATCACGTTGCAACCCGGAAGAATTGTCCTGCTCCGACTAACGGTTGTAGACAAGAATGAGCCGTTTATCTGCTGGAGAAACCAACAAACGCAGCGCCGCACACTCCCTCCAGTCGCCGACAGCCACATTTCTGTGCCAAACTCTGGTTCTGGTGGTGGAAGGCGGTCGAATGTGAGTAGCGTCGCCCCGATGTCAGACGGAGAAACCCCCCCCAGCTCTGTTTACAAGACGGCTGGCAGAGATAGTCGCCCCGCAGTGTATCGTTAGCTGACCGTGTTTGCTACTCAGACGAAAAACAGAACAATAATAATAATCATAATAAAAACAAAAAACTAAAACATGGCTGAGTTGCATGTTGTTGAACCGAGCGGAACGGGCACCATAGAGCAGCCCGAGCACCGTGACGTCCGGGGCTCGATGCGCCTGGCGTCGCCCACTCTTATGGTTCCGCCGCGGAACAGCCAGGTGAGCCCCGGCGGGGTGTCAGGCAGCGGCGGAGGAAGCAGCAGCGGCGGTGGCGGCAGGTCCGTGTTCGGTTTCCCGCTGAAGAGCAACCCGAGCTCCCCTTCTGAGCCGGTGGACAAGCCGGGCTCACGCTGGGTTCGGCTCAACGTCGGTGGGACCTACTTCGTCACTACCAAACAGACCTTATGCAGGGACCCCAAATCTTTCCTGTTCCGACTGTGTCAGGAAGACCCCGACCTGGACTCCGACAAAGTGAGTAGGCTTGATCCAGAATAATCAAGCTTTATATAAAATGGTATGTTTCTTCCTATAATACACTGTGGTCATATATTATAATTTTAGGTATTTTTTATTATCATTATATAGACTTCAATAAAATAAAATAAAAATCCACACAGTGCCCGTTTATTCCTATTTGTGTGCTTCATTCCTATTTTGTGTGCATTCTACAGTATAAACTGTAGAATGAGGATTACATCCAGTCCATCTGTCCAACTCTTTATCAGTTTACAGTTATTAAGTTAATTAGTTAAAGGGGACATATTGTAACCTATTCTTAAACACCAACTAATTTTCCTGGGGTCTTAAGAAAATGTCTGTGATATGTTTTGGTCTCAATAACCACAGGGATTCAGCAGAACAGCTCTCTTTTGAACCATGTCTGTGCTGCAGTGTTAATAGCAGCTGGCTTAAGGGGGGCGGAGTAAGGCCCCTAACTTCAGTCCAAGCCATAGACTGTTTAAAGCCCGATTTATACTTTTGCTTATCAGCTACACAAGTAGGCCACACAACCTCCTACACTGTCATGCATGTCTTATGTCCACATGGTAAGACTTTTGCAGTCTCATAACATTAATTCAAGTCATACTGCATGACGTGAAATCGGCAGGCAATTGATCTACAGCTTATTACAGTGTGTGACTGAACATACGTTGAATCATGACTATGACAGAAATCAATCCGAGTGTATTTCAGGCTGAAGATTGCTGCTAATGTGCTCATACATTCGATGGCACTAATGTTAGTGATGTCATAGTGGAATTCGTGCGTTTTGAAAAGAAAATAAGCAAAATCAAGACAAAGAAGTGTGTTTCTTCTTTATTAGAGTTGCATATTTTTCTTCCCCGTTTCTCAGTTGTATCTGCTGCTGTTGTTGCTAGGCAACTGTGCTTTGTAGACTCGCTGTTTACGTTATTTCATGGTGCTTTCTTATTGGTTGGTTAGCTGACAGAGATCGTCGAGGCAACGACAGGCCGTCACACTCTGAGATGCTTCCTCCAACTTTCTGACACTGCTGATATCTGTCGCAGCCCGTGTTTGGTCATTCATCTTTGCTGCTAACCCACAGTCAGATCTACCACCACAGTTTTTTGAGCTACGATGGCTGAATTTCCCCACAACTGCCCATCTTTCATGTGACACAGCCAAAATCGTACTGTGTGAACACGATATTAGACATTTCTCCGCCACAACACACCTGATTCAAATCAATACATCACCATCCGCTTGTCGTCATGGTTTGAACAAGTCTGTTAACGAACCATTCAGTTGAATCAGGTGTGCTGAAGCAAAGAAACATCTAAGGCATGCAGGACAACGGCCCTTTAGGATGGGAGTTTGGACACCTCTGCCCTGTCCAAAAGAATAGCCAACCTGGAGGGTGTCTCAGCTGGAGGAGCTGAGGTCCAGCTGTGATGAAGCCCCAGGGGGTCGACTGCAAGGCTATAATCCTTTAGACAATCAACATTTGAAGCGACTGCCTGCTGCTCAGCTGAGCTTCAGCCTCAGACCCTTCCAGGTCAACCCACAGCCAGTTACAACGGTCTGTTAGTATAGCGAACAGCTCATTGGGCTTTTGTCCATCACTTGTCTTCAGAGACGAAGACAAGCGATGGACCCTAACAGCTGTCAATCAAAAGAAGGGGGGCAGGGTTACACTGTCTTTGTCACTGTAACCTTGCATTATTGTAAGTTTGCAGCTGTGAGATGAATTCCATTTGTCATGTTGCAAAAGCAGTGTTAAAAGAAAAAAAATGTCTTAATTTAAAAAACTAAATAAGTAAATCTGTTTGTAGTTTCAGTCAATAAATTTTCCATAAATGACAGATAATAACAAAAGGTGTTTCAGGTTGTGGCGTTAGTGTGGTTACTCATTTCCACCAGCCCCTTCTCTGGGGCGTCCCTCTTTAGAATCCAGTCATGCAGCTTGGTGCTACCCCCTTCAGGGGAAGTTAAAGACGAGTAAAGCGGCAGTTGTTACTCTGAGCTGGGTCTGTCTCCACCAGCAAAGGTCGGGTTATGTTGGGATTTCCTGACACCTAAATATATGTTCTCAGAAACGATGGTGGTGGTTTACAAACTGTCTAGTGTATTCTTTATGTGTGGCAAACCATCGTCTTCAGGAACAAAAAAAAAAGTTTATTCATTTATTTATTCTGAACGCAGACATCAGTTTTTGAGAGTTCTGAAAAACAATGTTGAATAATCTCAAACGGAGATACCAGTATGTCTTTAATGTGTACCAGTCTGCTGGTCATGAGCAGTTCTTGGCCTCAGAGTGACAAGGCCAAACACTGTTGTGTTGTTACAGGATGAGACAGGAGCCTACCTTATCGACAGGGACCCCACATACTTCGGCCCCATCCTGAATTACCTTCGACACGGGAAACTGATCATGGACAAGAACCTGGCAGAGGAAGGTAAAAACCGCAACCAGGACGCAGGGCGGCATCTGTCATCACCCCCATCAGTCGTGTTGAACAGTCTGACTGTTCTGTGTTTCAGGTGTTCTCGAAGAAGCCGAGTTCTACAACATCGCCTCCCTGGTGAGGCTGGTGAAAGAGAGGATACGGGACAACGAGAACCGCACATCCCAGGTACAAAAGACCGCTCGTCTGACCCTGACTGTGGTGGTTTACACAGAAAGTGTGTTTGCGTGCAGGTTATTGATGTTGTTCTGTTTGCTGTGTCCCTCAGGGGCCCGTGAAGCACGTGTATCGCGTTCTGCAGTGCCAGGAGGAGGAACTCACACAGATGGTCTCAACCATGTCAGACGGTTGGAAGTTTGAGCAGGTGCAGATAAAGCTTTTTTTTTCTTCTTTTTTTTTTGCATTACATGCTTGATAGCTGATTCAGCTGACCTGCACATTTGAAACTCAAATCCTTGTTTAGTCCCACAGGTGTTACACTCAAACAATTCCTCTCTGTGGTTAAGAAATTTGTTATTCTGATGAATCAGCAGTGGAAGTGTTTGCACCAAAAGCCTGATCTGAGATCATCTGTGAGCGTGTGAGTCCTTTACATTTAGAGCACGTGTGTCAAACTGGAGGCCAGCGGGCCAAATCCGGCACGGCACTTCATTTTATCTGGTCGGCGAGAGCACGTTGACAATAAACTTCTAACTAGAATATTTCTGTGTGACTGCATGTTTGATTCTGTTGACATTAAAAAGTGGAACAACTGAGCTGGAGAGCAGCTGGTTTATGTCAAAAAGTCACGATTTTGCAACAGAAAGTTGCACATTTTTGTTAAATTGACTCAGAACAAAAAGTCTGAAATACAAAATTTTCAATTTTCCAACTAATTTTTTGTTTAAATGTTGCAACAAGTTGATATTTACCAACAAAAAATTATAATTTAAAGTGAAAAAGTTAGAATTCTGTGACATTTGTGATTCTATGATTTAAAAAGTCTTGGTTGTCAAATTAAAAAGTCATGATCTCGCAAAATGTGCAATTTTACATCAAAATTAGATATTTTTAAAATTTTTTTTTTTTACAAAAAGAGAGTCAATTTTTTTCCCTAAAAATAATCACGTTATGAAAAAAACATGTGATATTGTAACATTTCCATTTTATAACAAAATTAGTTGTTTTTTTTTGTTTGTTTTCTCTTTTGAAATGAAACTTAAGAATTTAGACAGCATAGCTGGCCCTTTCACGGTAACCATGGCGATGATGTGGCCTGGGATGAAATGGAGTGTGACAGCCCTGATTTAGAGGAACATCTGGAGGTGCTTGAGAGCAGCAGCAGATGAGGCGTCGTTTGTTGCAGGAAAACTCAGACTTTTCTGATGCTCTGATGAAACCACACACACAGATCGTAGATTAAGGCAGGTTGGATTTGACTGCTGCCAGATCTGAGCCAGTTTGACTGTTTTTTAAGGGGTCGCACCGCCTGTTTAATTTCCTAAACAGTCAGCAGTCTGCCGTGGGGAGCAAGATTTTTATTAAATTTTTTACTTTTTGTGTACACACTGTCCTCAGATAGTTATTTTTTGAATAACTCAATAATGCAAACATCCAGATTTGATGTCCCAGGTTTTGCCTGATCACATTGACAAGTCTTTACATATTTAGCTCTGAGAGAGAGAGATGGGGTTGTTGCGCAAGAGCTCCCATAAACGACGCCAGAGAAACTCTGGCTGGATCCATAAACTTTCCAGTTTAAATAAACACAGCACCATCCAGAAGCAGTACTTGAACTTTGGTTTAAACTTTAAACTTTGATTTTGTGTAATATTAATGTTGCCAGAAAGTGCAATTTCTTAAGAAAATCAATGTAGTGTAACCACTTTTGGTTTTAAATCGCAGCTCTGAGAATTCCAACCAAGCTGTCGTGAGTTTTTCATCGTAGCATCTGCCGTCTCTGCTCAGACAGTTTCAAGACATTTCCTCTGCAGCTGCACGACTTCTGTCAAAGACATGTTCTGTGGTGTCTTTTTTTTTTCTCTCCTCTCAAAGTTGCGTTTGCACAGCCTGGCTGGGAGCTTCAGGACACGGCCTCACTGCGTGGCGATATGTAAATACCAAGCATGCGGCAGAAGATGCAGCCTGACGCTGCATCATGGTGGTTTGAGACAACAATCTTTACCGACAGCAAAATCCCCCCTTGTCGTGACGACCACCAGCATCATTTCAATTTTCAAGCCGGACGTCTCGTGACGAGACATCTGACTTATACAAGAACACATTCCTGCTCCTCCAGCAGGCTTTAAAATCTTTAAAAGCAGAAGTAGCAGTGCTCTCCAGAATGTACAAGTAGGAGTTCAAACTTTTGTGGGTGCAGAAAATGAGTTTTTATTTTTCCTTTCTTCGCCCTCAGCTCATCAGCATCGGCTCTTCGTATAACTACGGCAACGAGGACCAGGCGGAGTTTCTCTGTGTAGTTTCCCGGGAACTCAACAACTCCACCAACGGCATTGTCATCGAGCCCACCGAGAAGGCCAAGGTGTTTATTTCAATGTTCACAGGACATTCGTTTAGTCATTCTTCATAGCGCCACCTTGAGTTTGTTGCATCGCTGTCAGTAATGTGATGTAAATGCTTTATGATAAACTACTGCCTTTGCAGAGTTTTTTTTAGCCATTTTAACCCAAAATGTAGCTTGTTGATACATGATTGATTTAGTGATCTATCTTAACAACAAATAGAGCAGCTACTTGTAACAGCGTGGATAAGATGGAGCCGTACTCACAACTGGAATGAAAGTTTACATGTTTTTGTGTCGTCAGTCTGTAAAAGATCATATTCAGCTGCAGTCAACAAAATAGCAGATTCTGGTTTTTACCCACAGCATCACAGGAATGATGGGCGCGTCCAGTTTCTGCATCATCGTCAATCATTTTGAAAAAGATATTAGAAAACCTAGTTTGTGTGAGGTTTTTGTTTTTGCTGTTGTTTAGACGAGTATTTTGAAGGCGACTGTGTGTACTTCAGGTCCTGGTTTTGTGTTTCTTTTTGTCTGAACTGGTGGCCCTCACTCACACTCCTCCTCCTCCTCCTCCTCCTCCTCCTCCTCCTCCTCCTCCTCCTCCTCCTCCTCCTCCTCCAGCTTGTTTTGTCTACAACTTCTGTTCTTCATCCATGTCATTTCTACACAGTAGAAGTATTACGTGGCTTTTCAGTTGTAGTCCTGAATTTCACCAAAGAAGTCTTAAGAAGCTTGAATGTCTCGTTTCTTTCGTCTCTCCTGCCAGATTCTTCAAGAGCGAGGCTCGCGGATGTGAGGCGACGCAGACAGAGCTAACCAACATTACCGACAACACGAGCACATTCTGCAGGTTTCATCGGCCATCACCACCGTCAGTCAGCTCCCTTCTCCTCTGCTGTGCCTTTCCACTGTGGGGGCTCCCCACCTCCTCTTCCTCAGTGCTGCAACACGACCCTCACTTTTCTTCTCACTTATTTGTCGTCCACTTCAGAGATGACAAGTGAGTGTTTGGTTGTTTTTTTTCCCCCGTTGCAGCTTTTTAATGGTAGGTGTCTCAGCAACGCAGGATGTGATGCTGATTGTTGACGCCAGTGGAGGGATAGCCAGCACAGAGCTGCATTAAATCCTCATCATCATCATCATCATCGTCATCATCATTATAATGGTTTTCATACAGGAGACTCACTCGCTCTCACGTTTAGCTCAAGCAGAAACCTCCTCAGGACTCTCCAAGGACATAAAGGAGTGAAAACAGCTCCAGCTGCTCAGTGAGGCTCTGCCTGTGTCCAGCTTTGAGCTTTGACGTCACGGACCTCCTCGGCATCTCGAGGACGAGACGGAGCTTTCGCAGGCAGCATGACACGGGCTCCATCGACTCTGTACGAGCCGGCCTGGTGCAGCATCTCCTCCGTCCTGTTAAGTCTGTAGGAACCACTTAACTAAGTGGTGACGAACCACAACATCCTGCTCTCCTTGTTTCCTGTTTTCTGCCTCAATTTGATCTGTTAGAATTTGTTATAGTTCCAGACAAAAGAAAAACAGATGACTGAAAACAGACTCTAACATCAATAGTGTAACACTTGTGAAGGCATGTGAGGAATCTATATAGATCTATATAGGCTACATGATGAAATTATATGAAAAATTGAATGCAAATGGTGTAATTACTCATTTCTGTATCATAGTTGTGATATATTTACATATTCTTGTGGTTGAGTCTATTTAAACAAAGTTTTTAAAAAGATATATCAGTTTTCATAAGCAGTTTGACCATCCATGAACGTGGGTGTGAGTTTGTGTATGCAGCGCCTCTCTGCTTTCTGTTGGTGACTGAACTTTCCCATTTTCAGCTGCACGTTATCAGTAGTTCTCCAGTTTCGTCATTTTCAAGTGCATATCTTAAAATTGTAATTAGGAATAAAGAAAAAATACTGTCATTGTTTATTTTTGAAGAGGAGGGTGTGGCGGGTCTTGACCCGTCCCCAGTCCGCTGCCTCAAACCCCCCAGCGTTGTTCGGTCCCTCGCCAACAATCATCCGATTTAGCACCCAAAACGTTGTCGTATGTTCTGCAGGTTGTGTAGCACCTGTGGCGCCATCTTGACTTGCCCTGAGGTACCCGAGCCCGGGTTCAGACAGGATTTGACCCTGCCAGGTGGGGGGTGTCTTCACTCTTCTCTGCCTGCATTGCAGATGCTGCAGCATGTAATTTCCAGCAGATGGCTACTAACATGGCTTGTGATGCTCTGGTTTTGGATGATAATAGAGGGTTGTTTGTTGTTTTTTTTAAGCCATTTCAGTTCTAGATTTCAGAATTATTGCTCAAAAATTAGATTTTTTATAAGGGGAATATCATATATATTATTTACACTGGCTCAGAAGCTTTGATCAATAGTAAAGCTCTTTACCAGCTGGATGTCACTAAAATGCAGTTAGACTGTAGTGGTGACGCTGAGCAGCATCTTTCAGAGTTTGAGCCATATTTACACATATCAGAAAGCAAAGGAGGATCCACAGTTTGCATATCGCAGAAACCTTTCACCGCCATTGATCACTTTGATATCTCACCCTTTGTATAAAGAGTATATTTGACGCAGTTACACCAAGCATCAACAAAAAGAATGCGTTTTAACGAGAAATTTAAAAAAAAAAAAAGAGAGAGAAAAGGTACCTTTGTAAAAGCTCTCTGACCGTGTTCAGTCAGGCTTCAGAGCTCATATTTTGATGTGAAGTTTTATTATTTTTTATTTCCCCCTTCTCAAGTGTGTGTTTGTCGTGCAGTTACATTCTGCTGATCAGAGTCATGAGCACAATGTGTGTTGCAAATAATGCCCAAGCGTTTCATTGAGAGCACTTTCTTCTCTTCTTTTCCCCTCCCTTGTTCTCTGGGCTCTATCCAAACACCGTGGGTGTTGTTCTCCTTAGTCTGTGTCCAGTGTTGTGCCTTTGACCTGTGTTGTGCACAGTTGTACTCCCGCCTCGTATAAGAAGGTGCCTCTCACACCCTTAAAAAAAAAAGAAAAAAGAAAGAAAGAAAAACCTGGAGGCTCCAACCCGAGTTGTGGTGTTCATGACGGACTTTGGCTTGATCTCTGTTATCGGTGGTTTTGAGGCGAGCCAAACAAAACCGTCATCCCTTGTATCATTTGGTTTTTATCGATTTACTTACAGAGTGAAAGTAACGAAGAGCTGTTTCCTTGGTGCCATTACTTTTGAGCTCAAATTCCCCCGAACCCTCGGACTCCAGTGGATTCAGATTTGCTTCCGTATCTGGTGTAAAGCTGTTGGGATCTCAGTTGGAAGTGGTCAACAGCAGAGCAAACGCACGAGGCGACGCTCCTTCCTCTGCTTGTATCTTAGTAAAACTCCAGCAGTGCACTTCTTCACGGGAATTAATTATCTGTCATTTAACAGATTTATTTGTCAAGTCGCATGCTGAAGCTACATGTAACGATGCAGTTTTTAGATGTTTGTGATTAGTGTTTAAAAGCACTTAACTGTACCTTTCGTCAACTTATGTTGCGTAGTTCAGTGGTTCCCAACATAGAAGTGGGAGAAATGAAGCTTCTCCTCCGTTTTAATCAAACGGGGAGCAGCTCTGTGGACGAATGCTGCTTTGTGATAAAAGCAAATACTAACATATTCAAAAGTTTGTTTGCAAAGATGGGAAATGTTGGTATTCATCTTGGGAAATGAGCTCTCTCAGCTCCTCTCTGTTTAAGATCCACCATCCCTAAGAGCATGCATTCTTCTTTCTGATTGGTCAACTACTGGAAGCCTGCAAAAGCACATCTTGCAGCTGCAGCTTGTTGCAAAAATGAAATGTGTTGATGAGTTGACAGGAAATAAAGAAGAAGAAAAAAAAACACATGGCAAAGTTGATTCACCTTCCAGATGTAGGAGTGTTAACAATGCTGGTTGTGGAGATGATAACAAAGCACTAACGTTTGTGCTTACAAAAAATACGTACGTTAGCAAGATTAAGAAAAAATGTTATTTTGTAGATTTATGCATGCTTATTAAGCAAATGTTTGGCTCAAAGTAATGCTAAAAAAAAGGGTATAGAAAAGTGGCCACTCACATTTGGCATGCTTTCTTGTAATTTTCTTCTTGAAGCATCAAATAAATGAATTAAAAGCAGGGAAACGGATGAGGCACGTTGCTTTACTGGTTGAGAAGTTGGGAGCCACTGGCCTAAATGAATTCTGCAGCAGTATTATCTCACCGTTGGACTCAAAAGCAACTTTTCAAAAACAAAAGTAACTCAGTCACAACTTCTCTTTTTACATTCACCTGAACAGCGTGAAGAAATCTGCAAATAAATATATCCTCTGTCGTGTGGGCACGTGAAAATGTGAGAGCATGTATTGTTCTAGAGATTATGATGTCATGTACTGGATTTTGTCTGACCTCTGTGTTAGTGCAAAGTGTAAGTGATGCATGGTGGTGGGGGGAGCAGCGCCGATGGCATGGCCTGTGGTTTGTAGGCGTAGATTTCTTCTATGGGACATTGGGTCTACGATTAGATATATTCTCTACTAACGTGTTTCTAATTTCTTTCCTTCAGTATGAGTTTAACAACAGGTAAAGAAGCGTATTTGAACAGAACAGTCACCACGCAGACCCTTCCACACACAGCCTCGGTTTATACAGCATTGGTGTGACCTGAGGGTCAACACGCAGAGAAAGAAAGAAAATGTGTTTTAAAATATGAAAATGATTCATAGATCATCTCGCCAGTTAATCTGTAAACACCTGCATGCGTTTGTGGACATGCACACTTGTATACTCATTTAGATGTAATGAAAATGTCACCTATTAACTTGCTTTGTGTTCATTTATCAACAGTATTGATGTCAAATGTGAATATTGTCGATGGAGATTGTGGAGAAATGTTTGGAAGCTGACAAAAACGTTTCAGTTGTTCGTTTCACTTTTATTTATTTTATATTCCTGAATTTTGTCTACCAATGTTGTTTCTTCACATGTACCAATTTTAACAAAACTCAAGTCTGTTTTTAATCATAAAATGTGTCTGTGTTTTAAAATATGACTCGCTGTCTATTTCTTATTTTCTGTTGGGTTTCAGAGACAACGACCGTTTAGAAAATGTCCTCAGAAATTTAATGCCTTCAAAAACAAAATGTTATGGTGAAATGTTTTCATTGATAAAGTTTTTAACTCCATCCCGTCACCTATTTAAATTATACTTTTTAAAAACTCTGATGTCCATCTCCTGTTATGTAGGGCTTTAAGGAATACATCTAACTATTTTCTGAAGTCTTAATGACATTTTTATGACGTGCTTCAGTAAAAGGTAATAATAATAATGATAATTCCTCAGGGATACTGTACAAACGCTTTCTTTTTTCCCATTTCTGTACTCTTCTGTTCATAGCAGCTGGTTTTACGGGCAGAGTCGGCCACTTGCTGAGGGCTTTGCTGGATTTTTGGACGTGTTTTTGGACCGAGACAACCCTTAACAAAGTTGAATTATCTTAAAGCTTTTTTTTAGTTGGTAGTGACTTCAAACACCCAAATAAATGAGCTTGAACAGAAAAGTTCCACAGGTAAGAGGCTGATGGATGAGAACGGAATTACAATCCTAATTCCAAAAAAGTTGGAACACTGTAAAACGTAGATAAAAATTTAATTCCCAATGGAACATGAAGAGTATATCAGATGTTTAAGTTGGAACATTTTGCCATTTCATGGAAAATATGAGCTCACTTAGACTTAAATGGCAGCAACGTATCTCAAAAAGTGGAACAGGGACAACAAAGGCTGGAAAAGTAACTGGTGCAAGTCAGAAACAAATGGAGGAGACAACTTCTTTTCCTTTTGGATGTTCCCTTCAGGGTTCCCCACACTGAATAATCGGTCTCCATCTAACTCCAACCGGTGCATCATCTTCTCTCACACCAAATGACTTCATGTCCTCTTTCTTTACATCCATAAATCTCTTTCTTCCTCGAGACCTCCTGTCCACAGTTCCAACCTCATCATCCTCCTACTGATAGATTCGCTATTCCTCCTCTGTTCATGTCAAATCACCTCAGTCTGGCCTTTCTCTTCAAAACGTCCAATATTGTCCTGTCCCTCTGATGTCCTCGTTCCTGATTCTGTCCATCCTCGTCACTCCCAAAGAGAACCTCAACATTTTAACCTCTGATACCTCCAACTCTTCCTCCTGTCTCCTCCTCAGTGCTACAGTCTCTAAACTATACATCACTGGTCTCACCATCATCTCATACATCTTTCCTTTCATTCTTCTGATAATCTTTTATCACCTGACACTTTTCTACACCCATTCAAATCCTCTTGCACACACTTCTTCACCTCCTTTTAACACTCTGTTGATCTGGACTCTTGACCCTGAGTACTGTATTTAAGATCCTCCATCTTCTTTATCTCTGCTCCTGTCGTCTCACCGTTCCTCTGGGGTTCCTCTTATTCACAATGGTCACGTCTTCTTCTCTTAGTTCTCTCATTTTCCTCATTCATCAACTCTTCAAAGTACTCCTTCTATCTTTCCATCACACCTCTGGCACCTGTCAATACATTTCCACCTCTTTCATCACCCTAGCATGTTGCACATCCTTCCCATCTCTATCTCTCTGCTTTGCCAACCTGTAGAAATCATTCTCTTCCTCCTCGCTGTCCAACCTCCTCCACCTCTACCTTCACCTTACGCTGCACCTCCCTGTACTCCTGTCTACTGTCTTCAGTCCTCTCAGTGTCCCACTTCTTCTTAGCTAACCTCTTTCTCTGTATAAACTCCTGCCCTTCCTTTCTACCACCAAGTCTCCTTGCCTCCTTTCCTACCAGATGACACACCAAGTACCCTCTTACCTGCCTCCCTGATCAGTCACGTGGAAGCACCTCCTGACCAATCAGAGCCTGTCTCAACTCCTCTCTGAAAACCACACAAGACTTTTCCTTTTTCAGCTTCCATCTCTTCGTCCTCTGCTCTGTCTTTGTCCTCTTCATCTACCTCAACACCAGAGTCTTCCTCCATATCACCATCCTGTGCTGTCTGGTTACACTCTCACCTACAACTTTATAGTCACTGCTCCCCTTCGGGTAATACACTGTATATCTATAGCTATATCTATATACATGTATGTATAAATATAAATATAAATACATACACACACACACACACACACACACACACACACACACACACACACACACACACACACACACACACACACACA
>JBAMYA010000011.1:11012136-11031474 GCA_037176975.1 Arrhamphus sclerolepis | reverse complement strand
AAAGGGGAAGTTGAAGGGAGACGTGGATTGGTTTTGCAAGAGGGGGGGGTGAACCGGAAGGAGAAGGGAAGAAAAAAAAAAAAAAGTAATACAGCCCAATATCAACCCAACTCAAACACACAGGACGTGGAAGGAAAAGCTCACTCCAGTGAGTCCAGTGTTGACTCTCGTACGGGACCTTGCAGATCCTTCGCTCTCTTTTTCTTGCCTCTTCTGAAAAAAAAAGTAGCTTGTCTTTCTGTAAATTTGCTTACAAATATTTGTAGTTTGTTGTCTGATTTAGTTGTGGAGGTATTTCACGTTTGAGAGGCATGGGGCAGCATTCAAGTTCCCCTTGTGGTCAGTTCAGGAACTGCAAAAACATCTACTTCTTTGTCAGCTTCAGAAGTCAGTGGTTGCCAGTTGGTTCACACATTGTATGAATCAAGCGACTGTATGTTGCTTGATTCTTAAAGACCAACTCTGATAATTTAGCTCCCAAGGTTCCAGGACTGGCTGTTCTGATGACTCTGGTGTTAGACAGTCGGCTAAATGAATAAAACAGTAGATGGGTTTCCATTAACAGCAGTCTGGGGGCCTCACCTGCTTTCATGTCCCTGTTGCCCCAGCAAACAGAATTTTTGGGAACGTTTATGGGACTAAGAAATACTTTGGAGGTTGATACTTCAGCAAGACCCAAAAACATGGCAGTGTGGGGCATGATGTGGGCTCAATGCTGATTGGGTCTGCTGTAGGCAAGCGATAACGTTCAGACCTCTGGACATGTCTTTCAAGTTCAAGAATGCATCAGCTCCTTTTTCATTTTAGTTTTCTTTTCACACCCTGCTTTTATGTTGGTGCAGGGTCCAAACTGACTCAAAATAATGATGTCACAATCAAAAGTGAGTGGATCCTACTGGGTCCTATGCTGTAATGGAAACAGAGCAGGGTTGAGAAGGGGGTCAGTGCTAAAACAGTTCCTGCCCCCCCAGGTTTCATTCCAGACCCCCACTAATTGAAAGCTACATTCTTTGCTCTTTCGTTTCCACATGTACGGTGCCACCTCTTTTTACAGCTCACATTAATTGTGAAAGTGTTCCTCGCTGCATGAATTAAGGGTCTTGTTAGCGCTGGCCAGTGCCATGCTGGCTGCTTCCTGTGGCGTGAGAGCATGTGAAAACTGTATTGCTCAAAGTGTGAAAGATGAGAGCCTTACGCACAAAGGATTTATCTTAAGTGCCAGAGCCTCTGGTTGATGTAAAACTACGTAAGAACTGTGTTTGAATAAAAGCATAATCTGTTAATCGAGTTAAATGCAGATGTGCTTTGAACTGGACTTTGTTAGTGTTGGTCAGTGCCATGCCGACTGTTTCCTCTTGTTGTGTTTAAGATAATCACTTTCTTCCTGTTCTTTGTATTAAACGTAGAAACACAAGAGTTCTTTTTTTTTACTGAACTAATTCCCTTCCTGAAAATAGGTATTTCCTTCTTGTAGTTGCACCTCTGAAGGCTCTTAGGGAAGGCAGCCTGCTTTGATTAATTAAATTTCCTTATCGTGGGAGAGAGAGAGAAAGTACACGCTGTTTCATTTCTAAGGTTTTAAAAGTAGGACATACTAAAAAAAAAACAAAAAAAACCCCCAAACATCTGGCATTAAGGTTCTTAACAGGTCTTAAAAGGAAATAAATGCACTCTGGTGGAAAACAACATATCATATTGCAGCGTGTCATTATTTATAGATGAGACTGCTGTTACAAAGTACATATAAAACAAGTGACATATTATTTATCCAAGACAAGGAGTATCAGTTTTAGATTTAAAGAAAATACCTAAATATCACAGCTGGTCAAATATATATTACTACATTTAGAGACAATATAGATGCCAATGAGATGTCAGTTTCCTGACACTTAAATGAAATGTTAGTGACATGCTTTGGTAAAAATACCACAAGAATAAAGTTAAGAAATTTAAAAAAATCATGGCTTGGTATCAATAAAACAGGAATAAAGTTAAGAAATGAAAAAAAAATCATGCTTTGGTAAAAATACCACAAGAATAAGGTTAAGAAATGAAAAAAAAATCATGCTTTGGTAAAAATACCACAAGAATAAAGTTAAGAAATTTAAAAAAATCATGCTTTGGTATAAATAAAACAGGAATAAAGTTAATAAATGAAAAAAAAAATCATGCTTTAGTAAAAATAAAACAGGAATAAAGTTAAGAAATGAAAAAAAATCATGCTTTGGTAAAAATAAAACAGGAATAAAGTTAAGAAATGAAAAAAAATCATGCTTTGGTAAAAAATAAAACAGGAATAAAGTCTTAAGTTGGACAGACTTTAAAATTGATTTCAGTCAGACTTAGATGATTACAGACATTTTAAAACCACAATTTCATTGGGACAGTTACAATAATTAGATTTTTGACTTTAAACCCACAGTGTGATGTCACAGCACTGAATGTGAAAAATATTATCAGAATGAGGCAGAAAACAAAGTGATAAAGTTTTTCTGTCTGGGAGTTTTTGAGTTGGCATTTCAAACACCTAAAAATGTGATCTTTTCAATGGTATGTCCCCTTTAGAAAAATGACAGTGATTGAATTATTAAATTTGTGGACTGCACAGATCTGATCTCTGATCTCTTTGACAATTAGAAGAAGATACGTCCCTATTTTAAGCTTCCAAGTAATAGACTCAGGAATGTTGATTCAGTGGTACTTAAAGCTGTATTTTTACTCTGAGCACTGATATGTGATGCATGTGATTTGGTGTTTAGAACGTTTTGTTTAAAGACAAGGCGGTTTTGATACTTAGATTGATACATTTTGCCCATCAAACCTGAAATTGTTGTACAAAACTGTGACCCAAAGGTTCAGGTGTTCAGGTGTCCACTGACAGCAGGACCGGCCGCAGAGCCGTAATGTTGGTAAAATGACCTCTGAGGATGTTGCTCCGCTCAGTAGTTGGCGTTCCTGGGAATGGTATTAGGTGTCTTTGGGTCGACCGTGGCTGGAACATTTGCACAGAAGGCCATTCATTCACTGGTTTCCACAAGCTCGTGTCAGCCTTGTGCTCGCTGGATTCCCATTATACCCACGCAGATGTGCTCGAGCTCAGATTCATGAGACCTCTGAACTGCAGAGATAACGTGCTGTGAGTCTGCTCAGTCTTTTTTTACGTGGAGTTGTGTCCCCTGGGCTCCTGACGGAGAAGTTGAGACTCAGTGGGAAGTTTGTTGACAGGCCTCCAGAATGGACGTCTGTTGGACGAAGGATGGAAGCTCTGCGTTTACAGTATATTAATATATTTAGTACATAAGACATGTAAAGCAGAAGTGTCAAACTCTATTTCATCCAGGGCCACATCGTCACCATGGTTACCACTAGAGGGTTGGTTATCTCTTACTTTCTCGAGCAGCTGTGGTGTCAGATTTCCTGCTAATTCCTGGACTTTTAAAGGGAAAAAAATAATATTTTTTGTCAGAAAATCTCAAATTTCGCAAAATTAGCAACTCGTGAAATTGAGAACTTTGTACTAAAATGTAATCACAAATGTAAAAAAAAAAAATCTAACCTTTTTTTTAAAATTTGTTGTAAAATTGAAAATTCTGTAAGATCAAGACTTTTTACAAATGTCTGAAAATAGTGATTTTTTTTTTTTTTTTTTTACTCGTAATGTTTTGTTGAGAAATATCAACTTTTTGCAACATTTTAACATAAAATTACAGAGGTCCTAAAATTTAACATGCTAATTTTGGAGTTTTTGACAAAAATGAGCAACTTTTTGTTGTAATGAACATTTGCTAAATCACGACTTTCTGACGTTTAGCAGCTGCTCTCCTCACCTGTTATTCCACTTTTTGATGTCAGGACCGAATCAAACATTAAAATCTTGTCTTTGCGTTCCCTTCTGGGCCAGATAAATTAAAACGCCAGAAAATGCAGAACTTATTTATTTGACAGTCAAAATATTGATTGTCTTTATCTTCTTGAGGCTGTTGGCATTCAAATATTTACCTTTTGTGGTTTAGATGTTTAAGTCGAGACCAAACTAGAGCACTTATTGCACATTAATGAAAACCATTAACTTTTCCAGCTGCTTTCCACACCCTAATCCTTTTTTTTTCTACTTTTGTGCCTCCAGGTCTCTATAAAGGACGCAGCAGTTGCAGTGACATGGGCAGCAAAAGAGATTACACTCCCTGTAGAGCGAACACAGGAGCCCTGCCCCAACTGCCAAACAGAAAATGACTCAGAGAAATGGAATCAGGGGCTCGAGTGATCGCCGTCTCCGCGCCGAGGCCTCCGAGGCTTTTGAGCTGGCCAACGGTATGGAGCACGAGGAGGTGCGGGAGTCCAATGACTGCGAGTCGGAGGAGAGGGAGCAGGGGAGTGAAAGCAGAGACCCCGTGGCTGTAACTGGAGCGGTCGCGGCTCCGGATGGCGGTTGGGGATGGGTGGTGCTGGTTGCCACCATTATGGTCCTGGCTTTGACGCTGGGCTTTCCCTCCTGCGTGGGAATTTTTTACACAGACCTGCAGAATGAGTTCCACGCCTCCAACAGCGAGACCTCCTGGGTGCCCTCCATCATGACGTCAATGCTTCATGCAGGAGGTAAAGCAGGAAATGAAATGAAGCAGAGTTACCTTTTAGTTAAAGTCCAACCTTAAAATACACCTGAAACATCCTTCACAATGAGCGTACTGTCGTCCTTTAGCTGCCACTAAGCTAAATTATTCATCACAGCACGTTTAAGACTTTTAAGTGGAGGCAGGCACAACTATTACTTTGTCTTGTGGAGTTTAAACCTGAAGTGGGCCCTTAAAGCCACTATCTGGGTATGAGTTCATACCTGCTGTTCTTGTCCTGGAAGAATGTGAAAGCTGAGAGTGAAAATTTAAGCTGTTTTGATCTGTCTCGCTGTGTTTGTGTTGTTTTACAAAAGATTACTTCTTGAGAAACTGTAGCCTTCTCATTTCCCACAATTCACAGCGGTAGATCCAAGCTTACGGAGACGTGGGAATCATGGGAACTGTGAAAGTGTGAAAGTGTGAAACTGCACCGTCAGTCCTGACAAAGATGCGATGTTGAACTCACAGGAAATAAAACATTCCTTTAAAATGCAGACAAGTAGCAGAACATGAAAGTGAGGGAGATTATCAAGAAGACTTCTGTGATTTCAGCGTTTTACTTTTTGATGTTGTTGAATCAAAAGGTAACGATTTCATTTCCTGAGCATGGAAGAAGCGATGCCAGAGTGTTTTGAGCTCGTGTCTGACTTTCAGGCTTCTTCTTCTTCTGGGGCCTTTCAGGCAGAATTGAGAGGATACTGGTGTGTTTGGCTGCTGCTTCTCAGCCCCAAACGTCTTGAGTCCTCATAAAGTGCTGTACAATAAAGCGCTATGTAATATCAGGGTCAATATTAGGACTAACTTCTCATAACACATGAACTTTGAGCTCTGAAAAGATCATCACAGAAGCTCTGGGTTACGTCTTTTGCTCCTTCGCCATGTTGCGCTGTTATAGCAGAAGCACGAGACAAACACTGATTTGAGACTTTCTTGTTTTTTTTTTTTGTATAGCCTATTTTTAAATATATATATATATATTATATAGTGTTGGTGGAGGGTATTCACTTGCAATTTGCACTATTTGACATTCTTGATAATTATTAATATGTTTTCCATTCTGTGGCTGCTGCTCTGTTTTTTTTTAAATCAGAAGATTCCAGTGGTCTCACCAAAGTGATGAGTACTGGTGTGTCCCACAGTCCCATCAAGCCTAAAGGTCTGCAACCTTCCTTCCTCCCTGTCCTGAAAACACAGTAAGATTCATAAACAGAGCATCGTGTCCCTGCAGGTCTTAAGAATCCATTTAAACACCAGTTAAAACTGTTGTTTGAGGAAGCAGAGCAAAGGCAGGTGTTTAGCTTGTTTTCCTTTTCTTCTGAAAGGTTGTTATGTTTGACTCGTGTGAGCAGCCAGGTTTCTGCCCTCATCTGTTATTTTCATTACTTTTCCCCAAACTACTACACATCATTTCAGCAGTTCTTCCAGGAACTCAGCTCACTGGTGTTCCTCAAAACTTTCACTCTTTAACAATGGTTTGATATAAAAACAAAACAAAAAAAAGGTTATAAATTACTTTTGTTTCTCCCCCTCTTAAGGGAACTTTTGCTTTTTTATTTTTTCTATCTTTGATAGTTGTGTCTTATTTGAATTTCCCTTCGGGGATTAAAAAAGTTATTTCTCTCTATCTATGGAATGATAAGAGTGCTGCAACAAAGGAAAGCATCTTTAAAATAATAGAAAGTTAGTAAAGAAATGAATGAAAATAAATAATAAATGTGGAATAAAACCATTTGGAAATGTAAAGAGAAATTTGATTGCGTTGATGCAATGCTGCAGGTGTCACCATGTTCATTTGTTTCTTCTTCCTCTTAATAAATAATCAATGATTTTTTGCTGAAAATGTTTCCATACATTCTTATTCTATTTTCCAATTCTACTGTCATGAACTTTAACATTAGTTTCACCTGAACAGTTGTCATCATTTCCTCTTTCTGGGATGTCCTCTCCTGTTTTCAACTGTCTTGAATGGTTTCCACTTGTGAATAATTTTTGTCACTTTAGGTAGGAATATGTGCTTCTCTTAGGTCATTACTGATGTCTTTCCTTCTTGGCATTGTGTTTCACCAAACCTCCAAAGTGTCTGTTTTTATGGAGGCGGTTAATTTTTATTTTGTCTAGTTAATTGCGTCTCTTTAATTAGCAGCACATGACTGCTGCTTACCTTTTTAGTTTCTATGACGACACTGAGGGTTTACGTAGTTTTTCCAGGCACTTCTTCTGCGTCTTGACTAAAATAGCAAAAAAAACAAAACAAACAAACCAAAAAGTAGGAAACTGAAAAAAACAAACAAAAGTAATGTGGAAAAGATTAACGAAAAAATTAAAATGATATGAATATGTGGAAAATAATGAATTAATAATAAAAGCAATCGCATGTACTAATGATTGGGGATATTCTTGGGACTGTTATGTTACAGTTACTAAAAATAAAAGCAGATGCAATTTAAAAGAGACCAAAATAAAAATATATCCCAGTATTTTCAAGACAAATTTCTTTCTTCTTCTTTTATTGGTGATTTAGAAGAAAATGATGTTTTACGTCTCAAATAGGTCGGGTCAATGTTCCTAATTTTGTCAGCAGCTGAGAAAAAAAGATTTGAATGTTGAGTTATAAGTTTTCCAGGAAACGTTCATGTTTGAAGAGGATTTTCAGGTCGTTTCAGACCGTATGAGCTTACGTGTGGGCCTGAATGCTGCCGCAGGATAATAAATCTGGAATGTTACAAAGGGAAAACACATTGTTGGCTTTGTCTTTTCACATTTATGATAGAAGACATCCCTCTAAATCCGTTGCTGTTTGGCCGAACTAGACGGCTACAGAGCATGAGGACGGGATTACGGGACGCTACAGCCAACTTTTTCAGGTGCTTCTGGTGGATTTTGGGGGATGGGAATGCTTTGATCTTCATAATGATCCTGACCTGAAGGAAATATGACAAGAACATCAGCTTCATCTGAAGATCTGATGATCAACGTTGACAAAGCAGCCAGCTTGCTGACTGGATTTAAAAGTGAAGAATCTATTAGACGGAATATAAAACTTTGATGTTGTAACCTAAAACACGGTTGAGTCACATTTACTTTAATCCATCCAAACACCCAGCCTGTGGCTGTTTCTGCCTCAGTAAGGTCCAACTCTCATCCATCAGTGCGCTGCAGCCGTGTGGTTGAATTTAACACCCTTCACAGTGACATTGAACCATTGTTTTCAGCACTGAAACTTCCTCTTCAGTTAAAGGTTATTTATGAGCAGCAGTTGAAGCAACATGATATGTTACAGAGGAGTAAATTTACCTCCTGACGTTGGAAAAGCTACCAAACTGTGGGTTGGACTGATCGTAACACTACTGCAGGCCTTTATGCAGAAACATGAATGTGAGACCAGGAGTAAGAGAGCAAACACATTTTCAGTGCTGCTCTCACTCCTTTGAAAGGTCATTCAGCTGGTACAGATTATAAATGAGCAAGTTATGTGGAACAGGTCACAGGATTAAGAAAACTGCCTCTCCTCCGCTTCGTAATCCTCTGCCTACTTCTGCTCTGGTATGCATTAAACTAAGAGCATTAAATTTGATCCGCAGGTCCCTTTTGTAGCGTGCTGGTGGAGAAACTTGGCTGCCGGGCGACGGTCATGTTAGGCGGAGTCCTGAGCGGGGTCGGAATGGCTGCCAGCTCGTTTACCCGCTCCATCAGCGAGCTCTACGTCACTGCCGGGGTCATCACAGGTCAGCAAACACGCGGCACATTTATCATCCCTGGGAGTGTACTCTGGTCAGGCGTGAGATTATCACAACTTCCAGGTGACATGAGTAAACATGACTCGGCTTGTTATGATGCAAATATTCTGCTGGGAAAAATGCATCCTGACATTCACATGGTTGTTTTTTTTTCTTTTGGTACTCGAGTTCTTCTGTGTGCAGCCTTTCTCTAGCCAGAAGTGGAGTTTGGGCAAAGTTTTCAAAGGAAATGAGATATGAATCAGAGCACCTCAGCTTTTCTGGAAAGTGATGCCGAAGACTCATGAAGACTCAACCTCCACTCAGGGTTAAATACAAATTTTCCATCTAGGTAACGTTGAGATGGAGCGGTGGATGGGACCAGACCAGCTTTCCAGAAGTGGTCTGCAGACCATAACAGCCCTCTCCCAGGCTGTGGGACTCTCAAACATGAAAGATTAAACTTCAAGGCCTCAGAGAGCCTTTTTCCTCTTTCTTTTTTTTTCACATCACTCCTGATCACAGAACTGTCCTCATCAGCTCAGAGCTTAACATTTTAATTCTCTGGTGAATTCATGTTTGCGATCGGCTCAAAGTCCCTCCTCTCTGCTCTCCAAGCTCCTCCTCCTCCTCTAAGTCCTCATCTTCACGTCTTCAAACGTTTGTGGGCTTCTTCCAGGTATTACTTGGGATGTGTCTGAAACCAGCTCCCAGCGGTTCTGTGTAGGAGACGGAGCCTGATAGAAGAATGAACTTTCAAACGCTACCAGTGTTTTTTTTGTCCACACAGCATCATTACGGTCAGAAAAACAAAACCCAACACATCAGTCCCGGCCAGTGAGACGCGTTTTTGGAGGACACACCAGGAGCACTACATAACACATAAATATGGACATCACTGCTCATTATTTAATGTGTTGAACTGTGAAAAGGTTGAGATTTCAGACACAAAGCTGCTCCCACACGTGGAGAACTTTTCATAATGGTTACTCGTAAAATACGTTACAAGTGGCAGCAATGGATGATTTAAGTTTCTGACAGCTTTGGTATAATGTTCAGTCTTGGATGGTGGTGAAACAAGCAGGTAAACATGTCGCAGATGAATGGGAGAATGTAGTTTAGATGGTGAGCCGCCTGTTTAGATGATGAAAATGACCATCTGCTTGCATCCCTACAGGGATTGGTTTCTGCTTCAGCTTCCAGCCAGCCGTGACCATCCTGGGACACTACTTTGTGCGTCGTCGTGCGTTTGCCAATGCCATGTCCTCCACGGGCACAGCCCTGGGACTGTGCACTCTGCCTTTCCTGGGAAACTACCTCCACACAGAGCTGGGCTGGAGGGGGAGCTTTCTTGTTCTGGGGGCCGTCCTGCTGAACTGCTGCGTGTGCGGAGCTGTGATGAGGCCCCTCCAGCCCAGCAAGCATCACGGGCAGCCGCTGATGAACCATGGACCTCCTCCACCGGACCAGGGAAATGAGAAAAAACGAAAAGGGTGGATGAGGACGATGCGTAACTACCTGTTGGCCTCCCTGAGAAAACACATGGCCTTTGATCAGTTCTGCAACAACCCGCGCTACTGTGTGTATGCCATAGGCATCACATGGATGATGCTGGGCTTCGTGGTGCCCTTGGTGTACCTGGTTCCCTACGCCACGGCACACAACATGGAGCAGGGCCGGGCCGCGTTCCTGCTCTCCATCCTGGGGATCGTCAACATTGTGGTGCGGCCACCGTTTGGTATCATCTTCAACATGCCCTGGTTCAAAGGACGACACATTTATGTTTTTGCCTCAGCTTTGCTGGTCAATGGGCTCAGCAACAGTATCTGCTGCATCGGGCCGGGCTTCTCCGTGCTGCTGACTTATGTGGTCATGTACGGGCTCTCCATGAGCGTGGTGGGCTCCCTGATGTTTACTGTTCTCATGGATATAGTGGAAATGAGTCGCTTCCCCTCAGCTCTGGGCCTGCTCGCTGTCATGGAGAGCATCACGCTGCTGATTGGACCTCCACTGGCAGGTAACGTAAGAACAAGGACAATGTTAGAGCACAGATGGGATGCCGGTGTACCGTGCAGACACATCAGAATATAAATGAATATTTATCTTATAAATCTGATGCAGCCTTTCAGAGAACGTTCATCTGTTCAGTTAAAATGAATGAACATGTTGAATCACATCTGCTAGTGAGAGAAAGCACTCTGACTTTACGCTCTACGTACTGAATGAGCTTTATATAATAATGTGAACTTAGCTGTGTTATTTCAAAAAAGCATAAATGTGCAATACAACACCAGCAACTGCTGCTGTCCGTCATCTTGCTCAGACGTAGATCACAGCTTGATGTCAGCTGCTGTTTCCTTTTTTCTTCCACTTCAGGTAGACTTCATTAACTTTTGTTGGGAGTTGTCAAAGGAGGACCTGAAAAGGGTTGTCTTTGACTTAATATTGCACAGAATTCATCCTCAACTGCATCACTAAGTCTTAAACATGGAGACAGTAGAGAAAATACGTCATTAGTTTCATCTTTTTCATAAATAGATTCTGATTGTTTGACTCCTGCATGTACAGATCATTACCAGAAATATAGCATCGTTTTTAACATTCAAAGGGAAACATGAAGATCATCCAGAGAAAATACAAATGCATCTTTAAAGATATACTTTACAGCAAACTCTGAATGCGCGTATCATACAGGGAAATCTTAAATATACACAATATGTCTGTTTTGATCTGTTTTGTCAAGACTGCAGATATTTACACATGGAGAGCAGACTACAACACAAAAGCATCATGTTTTGTTCCTGTACTCATAGACTGTGTCTAAAGAGGACAAATCCTCCTCTGATGAGCAATCAGAGAGGCTTTGAAGCCCAGTTGTGAGATCTCAGGTCGTCACGGTCTTGGCAGGACACTGCCCAGTCCCCAGTTAATAGTAAAATGGGCAGAATTCCACCTTACCTACATTCCCTCCATCCATCCTCATATCAGACACTTCAAAAGAAGCAATATGTGAGACCTGGCAGCTCCGGCCTCTGCAGCTTTTCCAGCCCTGGCTGCAGCTGCAGCTACGGCTGAAGCTCGCTAATGCTCTGTAGGTCTTCACTCAGGGCTCAGAAGTCAGAAGAAGTCAGGTTCAGTGGCTAAAGTGATGGCACCACGGAGTGCAATGCAGCTGTCACTCAGCAAAACATGCCCCTATTTACTGTGTGCATAAATTTGTGGTTTCATATCATTTTCATGTACAATTAAATAATTGTACATTGATTTTGGATGCAAAATCTGGCTACAGAGACCAGAGGAAAACTGGAGGTTACTGCCTGGCTGTCTCCAGACACCCTCAGGGATTTATTTCTAATGTGAAAGCAGCAACATGAAGAGTCCCATGGTTCCCCTTCATGTGGGTAACTGGCCTATAGGGGTCCTTCTGCTTGTCATGGTCTCTATATTTAGAAATTTGTCAACCACATCCAAATGCATAAATCTGGACCCGTTCATTCTTTTGGCCACATTTCCCCTGCTGTGCATACGTGTGGATCTCCTGTGTGTGTGTGGAGACAGATTCACACTCCCGTCTTTGCTCATGAATGGGTGAGGACCGGATGGATGAAATGCTGAGTGCAGAGAAAGGGCTTCTGGGCCTCGGCCAGCTCAGTTCCTGACTGGAAAAAACAGCTGTGGATGCCTAAAGTGATGCAAGACTCGCTACTATAGTTCCAGCAAATAAATCTGTAAATGTTTGCTTCATCTTGAAGTCTCTTTAGCAACGTCTTTGAGGAATGCCAGAACAGGCCACTGTAGAACCCACAATTATCACAAAAACCCCCAAAAAACAGCGTATTATTAAAACTAACAATAGAGGAATCCAATAATCCTGATTATTTTAGCCGGTTTATTGTTATTTTCTATTCATTATGCTTCATTTCCACGTTTAAGGCTGTGGCCTTCTTTTCTTTTTCCATTCCATCGTACCTTTCTGATATCGCTTCAAGAATGTTGGCACTCATGATCAGAAGAGCGTGAGGCATTTGCATTTCACTTTACAAATACCAGTGTCTGTTTGGGAAAATGCGAACACTTGACTGCAGGTTGAATGAATTTGGGTTAATATTAAGAAAGCACAAAACAAAAAAACAAAACAAGTATGAAACAGATGGAGCATGTGCTGCTCCAGACTGGAGGAAGTTAACTTGAACGCAGCTCATATTCACTCAGATAAAGAGCGGCTTTAAGGACTGGACCTTAAAGCTTAGATACCCTTATGAACTTTCTTTTTTGTTTGTTTTGATCATTCTTTCTTTGTTTAGTGGTTTTATTACTCACTCCATTTTCAGTGTGAGTAATAAAACTCACATCCCTCCTCTCTGTGGAGAAATTCGGCTGAAACTCTCATAAGGAAGCTTAGAAATGTCAGGAATCCAGATCAAGCAGATATCTTTTTACAGTTTTTTTTCTTCTGTGAAATGATCAGCTCAGAAGCCAGTAAAACAAATGAAGGGAATTAGATCCTTCTTTTTCTTCTTCATTCAGTGGTTTCACAGAACAAGGACTGGTTTACTGTTCCCCATTAAAGAAACTGAAGCTTTAAATCTTTGACATGAGAATTCCTCTTAGAGTTGTTTGGTTTTAAAAACAGTTTACTGAGCCTCTGATTGATCTAATTATTGATGCTAAATCAAAGATGCTTTAGTCACTACGTCTCATTTCTTTACTTCGTCTTTTCTGGATAAACTAGAAATGGCAAATTTACTCTGAAAACCAGGAAGCTTTTCAACCAGATGATATCCTTCATCTGTGTGTGTGTGTGTGTGTGCGTGCGTGTGCGCTTGGGCACACTTCTACCCTCGTGTGTTATGTGAATGACCAAACCCGGCAGAAGGTCGTCTGTTGCTGCGAACGCCAGCATGTCTTCAGTCAATCTGACCGAGGACAAAAGAAGCGAGTGTGTGCTTCACAGTGGACGGAGGAGTGGGAGCAGGGACAGGGCGGAGACTCTCCGTCCCGCGGCTCAGATGACAGTTATGCTTTGCATGTTTGTCTGGCTGCTTCTGCAGAAGAGCAGTGACGTAACCACGGTAACAAGTGAGCACACGATCACTTTACTCGTGCATGACCTCTGACCTGCTTTTCAGCTCGTCGTCATCAATAACATGAACTTATGGCTCCTCTTTGGAGTTGAACCGGCTGCGTTTTCAGGGATCCGTCAAATGAAACGGATCACTTGTTTTACCAGCGTTCCTGCCACGCGCTCAGTGTGACTAACAGGTGTTGTTGGAAAACAGGTAGATGCACAGCTGCTCTTAGTTACCAGTCACCACGGGTGATGACATCAACCTGAGCACCAGGTGTCCAGTCTCTGGGAGCCGGGAGTCCTTTTTTTTAAAAAATAAATAAGAAATGAAAATGTACTGCTGTGGCTGTAAATCCAAAATATCAAAAACCTGAAGAAGGCTGGTTTGAAAGTCAGGTTTTCTCTTGAGCAAATAAAACAAGAGTACTGGTAGAAGATTATACACATAAGTGAACTGTATAACTGAAGAAGACAATTTACCAATAAGAGAGTTTTAACTTTCAAATGCAGGAAACGAGGCCCTGCGATGGACTGATGGACATCCAAGGAAATAGCGGGTGTAGAGTATGGATGGATGGATGCAGGAAACGATGCAGTTTGATGGATAAAGACTGGAAAACCACTCCAGTCTTCTCTGTGATGTCACAGTATATTCAAATATACAGGAAGCTGTAGTCTTTTTGACTTCAGTCCTAATAGTCTAGAAGTCAAAACGCTGTTTTTGTTGTGTTTTTTCTTCCAGGAATCCTGGTGGACCGCACCGGACAGTATTCCTACGTCTTCTTTGCCTGCAGCGCCGTTGTTGCCTCGTCTGCCATGTTCCTCATGCTGTCCTTCTTTTCGCTGGATAAGAAAGCGAGGAAAGCATCAGAGCAGGACCAGCCCTCCGCTCAGACCGAGCCGGCGAGAGCCATGATTGACATCTCCGCTGGCTGCCAGTACAGCAGCGTGCCAACGGAGGGGGACAGAGGCAAGGGCTCGGCCAACGGGGCGGAGTACATCACCAGCGTCTGAACCTGCTCACGCTCAGTGTGTCACCTTCAACACAAACACAACACTCTGGGGTCAGGCGGCTCTGCAAACTGTTCGTTATATTTAGGGCAGCTTGCTTGGCAAATGCTGGAAGTAGTTTGCACCGCTTGACCACAGTTTCATACCAAAACAAGAAGATGTGCACTTACAACCATGTGATTGTACTGTTTATTGTAAAATGCTGCTGAAATTATCGATGTGAGCACACAATCTGTCACATGTGAGGTACAGTATCTCAGTCAAATAAGCCAAGATATTTCTGAAACAAAATCCTTGATGTTGAGCTATGATGGTGCCTGTGGACACGGAGCCACTGCTGAAGCTGGAAATCCGTCTGAGTGCGGCAGAGGTTATCAAGAGTTATTTTCTTTAGTAAATAAAGACCAAAATGAACACTGAGCTTTAGATTCCAACAGAGAGGGTGTTAAAATACGAATCTGCATCCCAAAGGAAAAAAAAATGAAGAAAAAAAGTTGGTTTTCTTGAGACTTTTGAACAAACACTCTGGTTTTCCTTGAAGGTTTATCAGAGAAACATGTTAAAACATGTGGAGAAATCAGGAGTGAAGCCCTGGCATCAGAAACTGTGCTGCCTCTGTAGCTGAAGTAACTAATAATTGTTTTTCAGGATGACTGGATGGATTCCTGCTGGTTTGAAAGGCCCCTCTTTTGATGTGATTCAAGTCTGGGGTCTTACTTGGCTGTTTCACAAACCTTTATTATGTCTCTGATTGGCTTTTTATGCGCAGATTTGTTATCTGCTGAGGGCCAGTTTTGGTTTTAAAGGCAACTTTCAGCTCAACAGATGACGTCTTCAGACGTTCTTTGACTTTAAACTCAGACCACCACAACAGTACTTTTAAGGCTTTGTTCTGAACCAAACAGGTCTTTAATTATTCTTTCCAGAACAGTTTATTCCAAAAGATCTCTGCTTTAATGTGTTGATTGGCCAACAGTAATCTTGCTCTAATGTTGCCTTTAAGGAGCACCCTTTGTCCCTGTTCCTGGAACAGGGTTCCTGGCATGCCACGCAGGAACCAGACCCCAGATGCCTGCTGTGTACAGTATATTCACAGCACTGCAGCTTCAGTGATTTCATCACGTCTTAAAATAGATCATTCCTCAGCCTGACAGCAGCTACATCCTGTCAGACGTCCCAACAGTGTCTCTGAAGAACTATAAATCAATCACACTTCACTTTGAATGAAAGTCCAAATGTGTTGTGAGAGGCCCGGAAGGCTTTAGGATGGTTGTTCCTGCTGCTTAAGTGAGTTAGTGAAGATGGATGCCAGAGAAAAGTTTCAGTTTTAGAAAAGTATCTGTCTAACAAGACACTGAGATCCAGAGGAACAAGCAGGCAGGACTGCATGGTGAGCTGCAGTAATATGAGGGCTGTGGTTGGTGAGCAGGCTGCAGCGATGATGCATGCCAGGACCAGACCAGACCAGAATCCCAGAATAAAACGATTTAGGTTTTAGAAAAATGGATAAACCGCCATGATAGATGGATAGATCCAATAGATCCAATAAACCAATAAACCCTACTTTAGGACATATTCAAAGGCAGCTGCATTGTTAAATGCAGCAGTAAAAGTGTTGGAACCATGTTTTCAAACAAAAAGGTCACTTAAATAGAAACGTTAACAAAACCTTCATTTAAAATTAACTGTTATGCCTCTGTCTAGTCTTCCATAAGGTCATAACATGACAGACGACCCCCCCACCCCCCTCGCCCGTTCCCAAACAGCCAGTAGTTATTATCAGCTGGAATCGTCTCCACAGCGAATCATTCGTCTCCATCTGACCCTGTCCTCTCCATCTTCTTCTCTCGCACCAACTAACTTCATGTCCTCTTTCTCTACATCCATAAATCTCCTCTTTGGTCCTCTGGACCTCCTGCCTGGCAGTTCCAACCTCATCATCCTTCTACAGGTATCTTCGCTATCCCTCCTCTGTTCATGTTCAGCCCATCAGTGTCACTAATGATGGTTGTAACAGTAACTATTATGTTACTACCTTCATGTTAATTTATTCTCATTTTAGGTTTTTTCCTTACCGCAAGTCTTTTAATCATGTTATTTTGTCTCACATTTGTCCTCTGCAGGTCTTACTAGAGGAGTTTGAGCAATTAGTTGATAATAATCACACAACAGTAGTAAATGTTAATGTGCCTTAATTCATGCCTTATTTAGTAACGTTTTTGATAAATAAGATAAAAGAAATCATTGCAAAACATTTGAAAGGAAACCCAGGTAATGACAGCAAACATTTGTCAACCGTTATGTGGTTTACTTAACTCGACGATTTCAAGAAGAAGAAAAAACACATTTTCAGGTTGTGATTGAATGCAGCGTTAGCATGCTTAGTCATGGTTCCACCTACAAACCGTAGTCGTCATTTCTTTTGTTGGAGTGCCAAATATAAATCAGAGCGGCTGCAGTTCTGTAGTTTGAGATCGGGAAGTGAAGTGTGAACTGACAACTTAAAAGCTAATGTTCCTTCACACCGTTTGCGGCAGGATAATTATCGCCTTCGGGATTTACAAGGTGCAGTCCTCAACACGCCTGCAGAACAGCACATGCTGTTCATCCTCCGCTGGGCCAAATAAAATACACACTCAATTTCACACTTTGAGACTAATAAACACAAATTAAAGCCTCTGCTGAATACATGAAACCTGGTGTTTTCAAATGCAGCTGAACTGAACTGAACTGAATAACACTACTATCAATCCCCAAGGACAGATGATATAAGAAGTTATTAAAAAAGATAAACAGGAAAAACATGAGTTCACACAATGCTGAAGTGAGAGAAGTGTCCTTTAATCTCCATCAGCGCATGGTAGTTATGGTTTGCTGCCTGTCATCGACTGAGCTGATGAGTAGTTTGTGGTGCAGAAACGCTCCTTCACAGTGAACAAGCACTTCAGTCCCTCCTCCTTTACTTTTACTTCAGTTTCAGTTTGGTTCAAATCCTTTTAGAGATCCACTGAAATCCAGTAGCCATCCAACTAAGAAACAGCCCCTCTGTTTTATTTCCTAGTGGTCTTACATGATGATGCGGATCAGAAATGGTTCCAGTAACCTCCTACTTTCGCTCTATTTTGCTGCTGTCCCGCATCCTCAGCTTTTCCCCTGTAACTCATCTGGATTTTAGGTTCTGCCCCTTTAGCCTCACCTGAGCTTCGTAAAGCTCACTCAGCTGTAAGCAACTTTCTGATGCCATGGCTCTTCACCATAACAGATGTTCAAAAAGTGCCAGAACTCCTTTTATCAGCATAGCATCCAAGCTAGCGTTTTAACATGCAACAGGGCTGCGTCTTCAGTTACGAGCAATAACAGCAAACGCCAGCTGCGAGCCAGTAACAAGCAGCACACTGATGAAGTCTTTTTCTGCCCTCGTTGTGATGATGTTTTGCTTTGTAAAAGTGAAATAACTTAAACCAACAGGCCTCTCTATCCGTTAGTTCAAACTAAAGAACAAGTACTTTATTAATAATGACTTTTTTCCTTCCTTTTTTTTTTTTTTAGCCTAAATAATCTGGGCTCTGTCACTTTCATCAGATGTGAGAAACGTTCATGTGCAGCAGGCGCGTGCTCGAGGTGATGAAGGTCTTAATCTCTTCCAGGCATGTGTTTAATGTAAGAACGATGGAGACAACCACCAGCCGTAGGAAGTGGTGATGATAGGTTTGTAGTCGGTCTGAACAGCATCTCAGCTTTCACCAGACGGCAACTTAACTTTTCCTGCACGAGCTGAACATTTTAGTCACATATACCAAGCTGAGGATTAGATTTAGATCACTGAAGGTGCATATTTAAAGGTTAAGTCTTGTTGGTCACTGTCACAAACTGTATCATGAAAGTGGAAAATCAGTGTTGTTTTTCCTTCATGTTTTTTATTATTCCTTCATGGGACAGTGCCTTTCTATGTAGCTGGTGTGTTTTTAGATGATAAGCCACAATCACAGGATGATTTCACTCCCTTCCAGGGTTGCAGATGATAGTCTGAAACAGTCCCTGAGGACGCTGCAGCTCACGTCATCAAAGTTTTACAACACTGAAGCTGAGCTTTTTGCTCAGCTCCAATCATTTCTTACAATGGCTACCGCATCACCAGTAGATGTTTTAGTAAAGCGACTGAAAACTAAATGTATCTTTCAGGTATCAGGTGTTCTGGAGTAAACAAAAGCTCACACGGATTATTCATCAGAGGATTTATTAGTACGTTTTAAGAGGTTTGTCTTTCTGTGGGCCAAAGTATATCTTTATTATAAATTATTTATAAATTTTGATTGGGGGAAATAAATATTTGGATATCAGAACTGTCTTTTGTGAGTTTTTTTCTCTGCTGTTGACAACAAAGTACAGTTTCTTCTCTTAGTCTTTCAGCAGGACTCAACATGCACTGAAGGTTTACATGATTTAATGTGCACATTTCTGGAAAGATGCAACATCTGCTGCTGGGCGAGGCAAGTTTATTCGTAGAGCACATTCCATACACAAAGTGCTTTACAAAGATGAAAGAAAATGAAACAAATTTGAAAAAAGGACAATTCAAATGCATAATAAAGTCACAAAGAATTTGGACAAAAAAAGGAATAAAAGAGCTTAAAAAGATGAGTGAAAAGAACCGTGCTGTGAAACTGGACTGCACAGAGTTATGGAGTTTTCAGTTTAACTTTAAAAGTATCTATAGAGTTGCAGCACATCTAATATCAACAGCTAAAAGAAGTTTATTCCATCTATGTGCAGCATAGTAGTTTGGTCCTGACTGCAAGTTCTACCAGCTGACTGCTACCTAAAGATCTCAGAGATCTACTGGTTTATATTCTACTAGATCAGTGATGGATTCTGCCACCAGGTTATTAAGTGATTTGTAAACTACCATCACTACTTTAAAGTCTGTTCT
>JBAMYA010000011.1:10962029-11002004 GCA_037176975.1 Arrhamphus sclerolepis | reverse complement strand
TTCATGCAGGTGGTGAGCCCACTTGAAGAGGCGCCCACGTCGCTCGTTCGGGCTGAGCCCGGCCGGGTCCCGCGGGCGAAGACCCGGCCACCAGGCGCTCACCTGCGAACCCCAACCCCAGGCCTGGCTCCAGGGTGGGGCCCCGGTAACGCCAATCCGGGCGACGTACAAGACTTTGTTGTTGTATTTGTCATAAAGCTGCCACCGAGCGCAGAGCTTCGGGAGGGACACATGGATAAAACCCCAGAGATAAATTTGGAATATTAACAAGATGGTTCTCTGCCTGAAGTTACATGAGTTAGATGAAATGTGCATAAGAAGAAACATAGAAGATATGAGAATCACTGGTGATGTTCAATCTTTCAGATCACCACATGAAATTTGATGGGAGCACCACAAAAGGAAACTCAGAAATAAATCTCAGTCATAACACTCAAATAAAGAAGAATTAAGCTTCATTGTGAACTGTAGTGCCAGTTAATATGCTGATGGGGGGGAACTTACACACAGACTCACATAAAAATGCCTACAAATGGATTTGTGAGCTAAAGTGCCGGAGATGAGAGAAATTTCATAGTTCTTATAAATGTTTCCTCCCTGCTGCAGTTATTCAGGTTATTCTGATTATTTAGCCCATCAGATTTACTCTTTCCATGCATGCTGTTAAAAAAAGAAAAAAAAAACATGATTTGAGATATTTACACTCTTTACTTTTTGTTTTTTCATCTAATTTCTTGATTTATTGTTAGCTGAGTCTGCTCTACGGTCCTGCTGTTGCAGTCATGCAGATTTACCCATTGTTGGACAATAAAAGGCATTATCATCTCATTTTGTTTGATCTTAAATTTTCATATAATGTAATTTATTGGTGATCGAGCTTTGGAATAATCAATTCAGCCATCAGCCCAACTAAAATATGGCAGGTCCAGAGGTGTGCAAAGCAGAACAAGAAACCAGAACCTTAATGAACACTGGATTAAATATTGAATCATCTGAAAAAGAGATCTGGTTATTTTAAACATGCGTTTATGCAATGAAAATAAAAAGACTAACTAAGACCTGCCAGACCTTTCATGGGAGGTCAGAGGAGCAACTCATTTACCCTTGTAGATGAAAATCAATACTGGGCATTAAAAGTAAGTTTTAAAGCACCGTTAACAATACTCAGAAGAATGTCAGCTTTTGCTTTTTTGAAATGAAGACAACAACAATAACAAAACAGCTTTTAAAAGCTACTGTTGCAAAAGCTTCTTGAATGACAATAGAGAAGAAAACTTGCGTCACAAACTACAAACAATGTGCGCTTTGAGCCCGATAGAAAGCTCATTGTACAGCCTCTTACATAACTGGGTGTAGGCCTGAGCTTGGTTCCTTTATCAAGAAGAGCGGAGAGTTCACCGTCGTTGCTGGATGAGATTTCAGCCAATTTTAGCAGCCCTTAGGTGACGATGCAAACAATAGTGAGAACCATTATGTAAACCCATTCAGACAGAGGAGAAAAAAAAAGGGACATTCAGTCTTTTAATGTGAAACATGAGCTGTTGCTTTGGGGGAGAAGGTTTCCCTTTTAATATCACAGAGGAGTGTTACTGGATATGCAAGAGATGTGCAACGAATGAATGTTAGGACAGGCAGGACAGATAGTGGATGAAGCCTCTCTTAATGCAGCTGTGGTTCATGGAGGTCTTCTGATCGTGGGAGAGATTATTGTCAGATTCAAAAGCATTAACATTAGACATGTTATCACATGACGTGACCCGGTTCCGGATAAGCGGAGGAAGATGGATGGATGTTATCACATTTTATCTGAGGTCTTTATGTGTCTTGACATGTTTTTTGGACAAAACAACAGATATGAGGTTCCAGTTGTTGTCATGATTTGGGTTCTTGTTCAGAGTTTTTCCTGTTTTTGGTCCTTTTATTTTGAAATCCTGTCTGTGTCTAGTTATGTTCTGTTTGACTTTCCTGATCCTCGTTCTCCTGATGTGTTTCACCTGTGTCTCGTTACCCCTCTGTGTTATAAGGTCCTGTCTTTGTCTGTCCCGTGCTGGTCTGTACTGTTTGTTCCCCATGGTCCTGTACACGGTTAGTTTGTGGTTTTTGTGCCTTGCTTGGTTTCGAGTTTTGTAGTTTCCTGCTCTGGCAGCATTTTTTGTTGTGTCAATTAAGTATCACTGTTTTGGATTACTCCTGCCTGCTCTCCTGCATTTGGGTCCTCCATCCAACCCGACACCACATGACAGTTGTATCACAGAAAACATTTTTTGTGTGACTTTCAACAGTACTTTAGTTGTGACAAAGCTCTTCTAACATCTACTTCTATGTAGACTGTAAATCTGACAGTATTTGGTTGTCTATTCAGCTTTGGTCTATAATTCTGTCTCCTTGGTCTCTGTCGTCTGTGATAGTTCTGATCAGACGTTCAAAAGAGGACATGTCATCGTCATGTGTCATTCTGGTGACATCTGCAACTTGAGCTGTGATGTGTTAAAGGTTACACGTTGTCTTTTTATGGAAATTACTGATGAATTACACAGCAAGAAAGTTACCCAGGTGAAATGATGTTTAAAACTGGTGTTACAGCTTTGTGCTACCAACCTCTGAGCTACAGCAGACGCACCAGATTGGAGATAAACTGGATGTGTTACGTTGATCTGAATCAGAGTTATGTCATGGTGATCTGCAAATCTGGTGATGTCTAATTCTTAAAATATCTTATTCAAACAAAAACAAAACAGGATGTACTGTCAGAGTTTTGAGTTCACACCCAAATAGATCATCCAAGATCTCAAGTAAGGAAGTATTTTTCCATCATATGTCCCTTTTGAACCAAAAGTAAGAAGCTCTCAAATCTCTGTAAACAAGTAAAGCAGCTGTGCTGCTGGTTAAAAATGTGCTGTTGCAGCTGGTGTAAACTTCATGCAGAAAATCGGTCGCATCACACAGATCCTTTTTTATTTTCCATGCAAATCGGAGAGACGTGGTCAATGCCAATGCAAAACGTCTCCGTTAGGCAGCATCTCAGAACGTCCAGCTTGGCCCAACTTTATGCAAACTAAATGCTCCCAACACAAAGTTGTTATCCAGGCAAAGTAAACACTGTTCTCCTTCATCACTGCAGTCGATGGACAAGTGAAGTTTCTTCTCGAGCACATGCTTCCATGGGATGAAAGAAGGAGCGAAACTGCTTATGGTTTAATGGACATGCAGCCTTATAGTACAAGAAAAAGTACTGCTGCAATGATGAGTATTCAACTGAATTAATAAAGTGAAGTGGATATATCACCTAATCCTGCTCTACAAAGACCTCTTCTGAAACCACATCTAGCATGGCAGGGTACAGATACTGGTACAGCAGCAGCCACTGGGATGTGGTGATGACACTGTACAATCCATCATGCAACAGCGTGACAGGAAGCCAGACATCAAACTTCTGTCGTAGTGGCCCACTGCTTTATGGGACACAGTATGCAAGGTAGACCAGTGAGTTGTATGATGAAACCTTTCCAGAGTCACTGCGCTTCATAGTCTAGAAATCTAAACGTACCACGAGCAAATTTGAATTTGTTCAGCAGGTCTGTCTAGCTACATTCCATTAAAGCTCATTTAAAAACAAACAAACTGGCCAACGTTTGAGAAGCAACAGTTGGTCCTCCTGGAAGAGGAGGACTCTGATCTAGCAGATCAGAGAGATATTTGCATATTGCAGGATTTTGCAGTTGTTTGCATTTTGTGTACTTCATCTTGTCAAAAGAAGCACGTACCAGTTGTAAAGTATGAAGTTTTAAAAACACTGCAGTTCTCATTACAAGCTAGTGAAGGTGATCGCAGCAGTTTTCCACCTATTAAACATGAAACCTGAAAAGAAATAGTGACATACAGTCAACTCTGTAACACTGGAAGATGACCGCCCACCAACAAAACTAAATTTAGCATTTTAAGTCAAAGAATTTCCCAAACAATTAATTTCAATGTGGTTTTTGGAAAAATTCAACAAAACCAACATTTGTAAATGATTGTAAAGTTAAAAACAGAATTTTAGCAGCGAGCATTAATTAATTTAACTAACTGAATTATTACTATTTTAGAATTGCTTATGTCATAGCTAGCTATAACATTTAAAACTGATCATCTCATGAAAACGTCATGTTTTACTGGAAACTCTTCGTCCCTGCATTCAGACCAGAACTCAGACTAACGGCGAAATTCCTCCACTAACCAACAACCCACAACCCCAGAAAGATCTGCTGAATATCTTGTTGCCAGACAAGTTGGATCCACTCAGTGGTGTCAGCAGGGGGCCTGTATGGTATTAGATTTTAATATTCTGTTAAGCTGAGTGCTTTGGCACAAAAATCTTCTTTTCTTTTTTTCTTTTTTTTTTAGCGTGACAACGATATGCTTTGATGGCATATTTTAAAGTTTCATTTAAATAATATTAGTCTCCAGCTGTCAGATTAATGTGGAACACAAGATTATAAAATGCTATGAAACGAAATTTTCAATGGTCAATTCATTTCTAATTCACAAAACTGAATATATAACGACAATATAAATGAGATGAATGAGTGCGCTGTAGCTGCCAAGACTGTCAGTGGCTTTTCTTGGAGATATTGTACTTTTAAAAACAGTTGATTATAGAACCACATATACTGAACCACTAACATGTTGAAGGGAAGAGGAAGCGCCCACACTCCTACACAGCTACATACCCTTTCTTGTACTTGAGGGATAGAGCCTTCCAGAAGTCAATTTCCTCGTCCTTTGAGGAGAATTTAGGTGTCAGATCCATTTCCATGGCAAGAAAATCCTACCAGAAGAAATCAGAAGAAAAGATCTTGTCAATGGTAGACAAGAGTCAACTTTATTGGAATGAGCATTTCATTTTCATCATCTTCAAGTGCATGACAGCAGAGAAAAAAAAATCTCCCTTTTTCGCCTCAAAAGTCACATCTTCAAGCCTGAAATCTCTCCAAGCCAATTACACAGCAGTAATGAATCTATGGAAACCAGAAAAAAGTGAAAACTGAGCTGAAAAAAATCAAAGAACTGAGCTGGGAAATATTCATCAAAAGCACTCCCTGCAGACGGAAGAGACCCTGCAGCAATGCTGAGCACAGTTTTAAAAAAGTCTGTGGAGCAGCTGCTCTCACAAGCATCAATACATCTCCTTTATTGATTTATGCACCTGTGTATTAAATATATCCCCAACACTGACCTAAATAGATGTGAACAAAAGACTAGCGATCTTCTAAAACATCAATCAGCCTACATGATCAAACACAGCTACAGCTTCCTCACCAGGAGCCTCATTCATCACGCTGATCATTGGTGAGCAGCAGCAGATGGTAAAATGAGCCCATGAACATACTCAGACTCAGCAACATGGCTCCACGAAACACCGTCACTACACTGGACAGCATCTCTGCCCTCACAGGTTCTGATAAAACACTTCAGACCACATCCACATCATTCAGCGGAACGCATAAACGTGAAATGTCAAAATACAAGTAACAAGAAAGTTTGGTGCAATCTGAATCCAAATGTGAGCAGCCAGGGAGTCACACATGACACCATGAAGTAAAATAAGCTTTTGTGAGCGGAAACAAAACATAAAAAAAGAACTTTTAAACTCCAAAGACTGAAAAACACCAATCTATGGGAAAAAAAGGATTAGCCTAGATCAAAAAGATCAGCTTAAAAGGAAAATATTACAGTCTGCTGAAACAGAAATCCCATCTTACTGCATGTTCTGCACTCTTACTATTTTTAATGCATGTGTGGTGCCATGGAAACATTTTATTCTTAGTGTACTGAATAATTCAGTTTGGCATATCATATATATATATATATATATATATATATATATATATAGCTACATATGTATATGCACACACACATAAACATATAGGCTATATATCGAGTCATAGGAGGAAACCCAAATTATATTAAGAAAACAGACAAGTCATTATGACATCATGAAAAATTCTAATTCTATGTTTTAAATAAAGGAATATATTAAATGGTTTCAATGTTTTACCAGAGCTGTAAATTAAGCACGATGTGAAAAGCCGGTCACTGCTGAGCATGATGATCAGATGGTAATCTAAAATAAATATGAAGAGCCATCGATGGTGAAGAACCATGAAATAAACGATATATAATAATAACTAAAAACATATGGATCTAAATCACCTCATATTCAATATCCGGTCATGCAGTCCGAGGTAAACAGGACTGGTGGTGACACCAACATCATCAGATGATGCTGTCAGATCTGGGCGTGAACATGACTCCATCATCTCACTGGGCTTCTACACGGCATGAAAGGACGTGGATAGAAAACGCATCCGTACCTGCTCATCGCCTCCAACAGCAACGTCTGTCAGTCCATGCTTCCCTCTGATCGGAGCCGCTGAGACCGACGGTCCTCAGCTGTCTGGAGGTCTGTAGGCGGCTGCGCTCAGCGGCTGTTCAGCTGACCCCGGAACATGAATACTGGATCTGGACAGGTGGACCCCATTTAAATAATAAAATTTGATAGACAGGATAACATATAGAGATGATGGATTTACTGATTTAAAAAAAAAAAAAAAAAAAAACACGACGACAAAAATATGGGCATTTAATATTTTTCTTCAACTCCAAAAACAAACAGCTTATAAAATACAATATTCAAATCATTTCCAGCTGAGATAAACATCTGACTGTGATTAGGATATTAATCTTTAGTATGTAAGGTTAAATATTAATATCTGTTAACATTAAATAACTGAGTAAACATAAAAAAGAATACAAACTAGCGTGCTTTAGGGTGTCTTTGACTGCTGCGCAAGACTGTATTTAGCCTATTTAATGTAAATTAGCGCCACCTGTTGGCAATAGACTTAAACAGTGTGATATTTATTCACCTGTACTTTTTTTTTATTTCTGAAGATCAAATCGTCTCTGAAAATGTTTGCAGGCGCTAAAATACATGAATTTCAAATAAAAACAAATTAGATAATTGTAAATATGAATAAATCATTAATATGAATGAATAGTCCATCTTTTAACACACAGATGAAAATCTTTCAGTTAGCCTTTACTACAATAGCCAGCTGGTACCCAAAGTGTCATGACATCAAATGACAAATAAAAAGCACAAGTGCAGAACAGATGAAGGAAAATTTAAAATGAAATATATGAAATCATATTTGGACATGAAATCCTAAATACAATCACTTTCAAAAACACAAAAACCTCAACTGAAAACATAAAATCAGGAAAAACGTATCAGAATAAAAATCAGAATTAATTTCCACTCTGCCAGCTTGATGTCTGGAGTCCATGCTCTGTCAGGGTTCTACTGCAGCCACCTCTAGCTGCCCTTACTGCTTTCAGTTGTGTCTTCGGTAACTAAAAATAAATAAATAAAAACTCTAGTGGGTTGAGATCATTTCATTTTGACACAGAAAAAATGTTTTTCTTTTACTTTAAAAATTGCATTTCCCGTCTCCAGCATGATTGACACATGCTGTGGTCTGTTTGGGATCATGAACTGCTTTCCTTCCTCATAACAAATTTATTCTGATTTCATCTCAACACAGAGTCTGATTCCAGAACAAGAGGAGATTCTTGAGATAGTTTCTAGTAAAGTGGAATCTGTCTTTCCTGTTGTTAACTGTTACCAGCAGTTTCAACCTTGTCTGTATTTACAGGAATGTCTCTTGATTGCAGATTTTGACAATGATACACCTGCCATCCACTCAGTATCCTTGATTTCTGATTTTCAAATCTCATAAATCCAGACAAGAATAGGAATGGCATTCCTCTCCTAAAAGAGAGTCTGAAATGTCCTTTATGTTCTACTGGGAATATAATATGGCTTTATGAGATTTGCAAACCATTTCCTTCATTTTTAAATTCCATGAATTTGTAGATATTTACTCTTCAGGTGTAAATAAAGCTACATATATTTTTGCACGTGTTATATTTGTCATATACTGTGGAGGGGGGAAAAAAATTAAAAAGCCCAAAGTAGCACGACTAAATGTCACTTTACACGGTTTCTGGTGACGTCAGATACGTGCCTGAACGTGTTGCCATGGTAACGTAGACTGGCCTCCTAAACAGACCGAGTCAGCTATGAATACTTCGCTGAATGTTATTTTCCCACCAAACCTTCGCGGTAAAAGGCCTCCAGAGGAAGAAAGAGACAGAATAACGATGTTCGATGTGGTTTACGGGAAAATGAGAGAGGTTTGTCCTAAAATGTAGTCTAAAGCTTCGTACCTTCAAATACGTTTAAAGCTCTCCGTTGGGCTTCAAAAATAAAAACCACATCCTGTTGTCTCGACAGAAGCTTCGTTTTATAGTAAAAAACTAGATATTAGAGAGGTATTGAGTTGATGTTATTCACAGAAAATAACCCATCCTCGACAGGGACCTACTCAAGTATGAAGGACATCTCATTAAGTTTGTTTTCATTAAACATTAAATAAAGCATCCAATTTTCAACTAAACAGTTTATGTGTATTTAGAGTTCCTCTGTCGAATATTCAGCATCTCCTGATGTCACGTGGCTTCTGTGTGAATTGTGCCACAGTTGCGGGCTATTTTTTTATTTTTTTTTTAAGTTTATTTCTGCAAAATAAAGTGTAACACAGGCAGCGTAAACAGCTTAGCAACATCACTTCGTCTTTCCCACTGGGAAAAATAAAACGAATGAGAAGGAATCTTGGACAATAGCTGATTTAATATTGGGAGATAGGAAAAATGGACAAGAATTAAAAATTTAATTCCACAAAAGTTACTTGTTTTCTTCTTAATGCACAATATCTACCTCATTTCATCCAATAATGGAAAATGTATTTCATTATTGATAGACAACTTTAAAGTTCAGATCCTCCTCCCAAAGCTCATTTCATTACTCTGCAGGCTTGGTAAGACTTTTTTTTTCTCCACAGAAGGTTGTGCTGCAGCAGCTGATCGTGATCGCACGGTTACCCAGTGATCCTGCTGATAGGACACAGCTGGCAGGTTAGCCAGCAGTTACATTTCAACTCTAATCAACTGACACCAATTAAATCTGGATTTTCTTCAGGACAGCTTACAAGGAATAATATTCTTCTTTAATGAAAAATATAGTCCTACAGCATTCTCTGATCTGAAAAAGATACTCAAAGGAATATAAATCATAAAAATCAAAACAAGCTTCACTAAGAGTATTAACACTCTTCATGCTGTGTTATGTGTGAGCTATGACATTTGTAATAAACATTTTATTTCTTGTGAGGCTATTTAATTGAGTAATAAGTTTCTGCTGTGTCTTTCCACACAGCTCGTTTTGAAAAGTTCACCTTTCAGTTAAGCAAGCAGCATGTGTGGGATCACATAACAGGCCTGCTGTTGATTTATCCATCCTGCCTCTTGCATGTCATTGAAGTAAGTTTCCGTGTAGTTTCACGGCCACGACAACAACTTTTGATGTCACTTCTGTGTTTAAAGGTATCTGTGTTTTTCTTGCAGTCATCCAGAGATATTCTGATTTCTGTCTTGAAGGATCTTGACACGATGCAACAAAATCCAGATGGGTAAATCCTACTTTTTTGTTATAATGTTTGTATTTACACTTTTCTTTCTGCCGTTGACTTTCACACTGTTACTACGGAACTACAAATGCAATTGCATGTTAAAGCCTGACTTGATGTGTCCTTGTTGTTCTGGTGAGGCATGAAATCAGTTGGATGGTTTAAATTCTCATCCAAGAGAAACTGAATATTTTAGAAGCAAAGATGTTTAGTGGCCACAAGTCATCTGTACATCCATGCATGTTAGGTGAAACCATTAGAATTTAGGGGAGAAACCAAATTTTACACAAGTTGTTCTGGAAATGGCTGTTAATTATCACATAGCTAATAGCAAACACTGCAATCAGTGTTACACAATGTAATCAATATTTTCAAATTATATTTTCTCTTTCCTTTTCCCTTTTTAGTTCCTTGTTGGAAGCTAAGATCATCTTCACGGCAAATAGCCCTCAAAGCAGGCTGTTCCAGCGGTGGAGCTACAAGGTTAGCGGTTCGTCTTAAGTCTTGGTCACAAATGTGAGATGCTCGCATTAAGACGGGTGACAGACTGTACACCTGAACTGGGATTTGACGTTTTACTCTATTTCTTCCTTGTGAACTCCCGTCTGCTGGTCTGAGGACTGATTGGACGTTGCAGGTGCTGCATGCAGACCAGGTTTCTGGCAGTGCTGTGGTGAACAGACTCGAGGAAGATGAAGAGAGCACAGAAAGTCTGGTTTGCAGTGTCCTGTCAGCACTGCAGAAGCTGAGTAAACGCGTGGAGACACCTGAGAAAGTTAGCTTTTTTGGATTACACTTTCATAACAGATTGTCATTTTAGACACAATCATAACGTTTTTGTAAGGAGTGGTTTCTAAAACCATCTTCCCCTACTGCGATTGTGTCCTCAGGTTCTTCCTGGATCAGTGCTGGATGAGACTCCAGAGCTGATTGTCCCCCTGGAGACTCTAGAGAAGCTTTTTGGTCAAAATGAACTTCCTAGTCCACAACAGTATCTGCAGATGTACAACACTCCTTTGAACATTGTTGTTGAGTTTGGTAAGAAGCATTTTCCCATCAGTTTGAGAACCATGAATAAATGAATAATCCCTGTGATCAATTACATTATTGACAGTAAATAAGCCAAGTCAGTATGGATGCACATTGTCAGACTGTTCTATGCCGCTGTCATTGCTTAATAGGACAAGTCAATCCAAGATCTTTCCTCCCCACCATTTAACTTCGTGGACAGAAGGTCAGAGGTAGGTTATTGTAGGCCATGTCCTGGAATTCAAACTCTTCATCACTCAGTTTCTAGTTCTCCTACATACACACACAATGTGCACAATTTTGCTCTGAAATTCCTGATCTGCTCAGTACTGAACCCTTACACAGGTTTGGTGAATAAATTTGATTTTCACAAGAAGCGGCCTTCAAAAAAAGTTCCTAACACGTTCGTCAGCTGCAGAATCGGTTGCATCGTTTGTTCACAGAATGAATCCCATATAGTTTTTTTTTGTTGTTTTTTTATTTTGCATTAGAAGAGGAGGAAAGTGCAGGGAAAGGGAAATTATTGATGCTTGTCCAGCGTAAAGCTGTTGGCGTCTCAGAAAGCTTGAAAATGTGAATATTGAGGCGTCGTCTTGATCAACTGGTTGAGCAGGTGGCTGAACTAAAACTGTTCTCTTCACAGAAAGGAAGGATGCCTTAGCTGTGCGTCATCCTGCTCTCTCCCCAACCTCCTAAATACCTGATACATATAGGCCACTTGTGGCTTATATGGTTCGCATAAGACCTTCCTCCAGTACAGACAGAAGCTCTTGCATGTTCACCTGTCATCGTAGTGGGAGGGAAAGAAGGGAAATGTACTGGTAAAGAGGTGATGAATCGATCGTCAGTGTTCCAACTTCAGTAACGTACTAGTTACAGTCACACTAAGTTTGGCTGCTGAGGTTAAAATGCAGTGTTACCTTTACAGAGGCGAGATCAAGCTTTTGCACAAACTCCAAAGGGTTTAAGAACAGCATCTGATTTAATTTAAGTGTATCTTTTACAAGCATTTTAGGCATTTCAGGGGTGGACTGTTAACAGGTTAAATAAGCATTTGTTTGAGCTTGCAAAGTCAAACTGTTCAAATGTTTTCTGCCTTCGCTGAAGAACCTTGGATGTGAGGGAAAGTTTCCCGACTGAGATCCAACTGGACAGTTTGCAGCCAACTGTGACATAGTGCAGCTCTGTTTTTTTAGGTCGTCATCCGTTTTACATGCAGTTTGGTCTTAGATTACCGTTTTAGATTCAGAAGGATTTTTTGACTGAAGCCATTTTTCACCTGTCGTCATTTATTCAGAACAAAAGCAATACATACCCAAATAATACAAAAACATGTTTAATCTTTTCAACATTCGGATCATGGTAATTTTTTATTTTTATTTTTATTTTTTTTTCTCATCTTACATTGTATTCCACTTGGCAACCGAAAGACGGCATATCCAAGAAAAGGCATTTCTCCTTTACTCCAAATTTTAAAGAGTGCACAGCATCACTACAGTTTGCCACAAAGAAGTTTTAAATCTGAAAGAATTATTTGACCATGTATGTTTTCCCTTTTAAATTTGGCCCCTATAACTTGGAACGCACTAAAAACGTTTGCGAAAAACAGGAAAGAAATGAAAAATTGAATGAATATGGCTGCATGCATCACATTACAATCTACAGACTGTAAAAGTAAAAGAAAAAAACAAACCTGTCTCAAGTTTTTTTTCTTATTTGTCATGTAAATTTATAGAATGTTCCAGTAGATTACAGTTCAATACGCTTGTGCAGAAATTGTGTTCTTGTCCAGGAAGTGGTGATGGTGAGCTCCGCTTTGAATCTGATGTGCTTTTCTTTATTTGCTGTACATAAAATCAGTGGAAGATGAAAACAAACAGCAGATCATGACTGATGAACTATGACGGAGTAGCACGCACCTTTGCCTCTCTCATAAAGGTCGAGCTGTTGGCTTATAAAAAAAATAAATACAAACATGTTTATACAGGCCTGAAGATGAGACACATGCTGCTGAGTTTCACACAGTAATTTTCAATCAAACCCCTCCTCCCCTCAAAAGTGGTCAGTACACCCCAACACCGTTTAACACCTGCAACCACGTGCACACACACCATCCGCTCGCTCACAGACTATGAGGTGAACACTGTCAGTACATTCCTCCTGTTCGTGCAGAAAAAGTGTTCAAAGCTGAGATATTGAAAACTGTCTCTGGGATCATATAAAGTTTGATGTCTGCTGTATGCACAAGCCTTGATCTGACCCTTTAGTTAAAAAAAAAAAAAAAAAGCAAAAGAAAGAGCACAATGTAACACAGAAGTCTGGACAAAGAAGGGCAGACCACTGCAGCAGAGCCAAACTGCAACTTAACTCTTTCAACACTTGTTTTGAGGTTAATTATTTTCTGTTAATATTAACTTAGAACAAGAAATTCATGTCATATTAATTGAAAGTCAGCAGAAAATCTGACTGACTAGTTATGTTTAAGAAAATGAATAGCAATGAGTGTGATGAAACTGTTAAAGCTGCCAAATCTTTTCCTGTTTCAGGCTCAAGATGGTGAGAATTTACTGCCTTTATGTAAACAAGGACTAAAACCACATCATTTTTATGGTGCCTGACATTTTTAAAGAAATGAATCAGCAAGTTCACCAATGAAGACCTGAGTAAGATACCAGTTCCCACGTCTGAGGTGCCTCTGGTTTGAATGGATTCATATTTTACAGCATAGCAAATGCCAAAATGTTTCATTTTGTACAAACCTGATTCTGTAATTTGTTTCACGAAAGTTTTCAAATACTGTTCTCACCATTTCTTATTACCTGCCTTGTATTAAATACCTTATATGGGCCACATCACTTCTGAAGTGAGGGGATGAAATCTGCAGCTAACAGCCAGCTTCATCATAGAAGAGGAACTGGGTTTTTCTGCCACTGGGAGTTTTGCTTCTTTTGCTGAGGGGGGACGGGCTCATGCTTTGGGTCTCTGAGGCGCCTAGAGACAGTTTGTATTATAGACGCTACATAAATGTAACTGAATTTCAGTTCAACTGAAGCGGTGCAGCAGCTGCTGCTTGGACGATCTTCTCTAATGATCATAACTGCACAGTTGTGACTGCAGAACGGTCCCGTGCAGTTATGAAAAATCATCATATTGACAAAGTGAACTATATTTTTTAATGTCTGTGACATGTCGCCTACATGCTGAAATTATAGCATTGCAGATGTGGGGTCAATATGATTAATAGTAATGTATCTATTGTGCATTCTGCTGACATCAGGAGTCACAGCTGAGATGAGTGCATGACACAAACCGTGTGCACGCTTTGATCCGTCAGCATCTGAGCTGAAATGAAAACCCCCAAACGCCGTGCAGCTGGCGTGGAGTGGGTGTAAGAGTGGAGAGGGTGAGCGTTTCTTAATTCCTACCATCACTGCAGCTGTAGGGTTTGTGGTCAGAGCGTGTGCAAACCCACGGAAAATAACGTTAAAACTCCAAACATGGCATATTCAAAGTTTCAAAAGTAAACATGGCAGGAGATGAGTAAAATGATGCACGAGACATCTTAGATTTTCCATTACACATTTAGTTGCAAAAAAAAAAGCATTTAGAGAATAAAATTGCAGTCTTGGGTTGTAAGAGTAAAGCTAAAATCGGGGTTGAGGTTCTGGGGTTTGAAACTCTGCAACACATAAACTACGAGCTCTTTTCGTTTTAAAGGAAAATCTGCAAACTACGTTGAAATTTGAGTCTATCATACGAAGTTTATCTGATGTTATTTTGTGTTCATGTGACTTTCTTGTGCTACAACCAGCAACATTATAATATGTACAGTATAACCTCATAATGTTCATCATCATTTAGTTTTCATTACATTATTTGGATATATCTATATATTTTATATATATATATGAATCTTTCCGCTGTCTGTATATACAGAACAAATATGTACAGAGGCTTCAGTATTCACAAAAGTCCTGTGAGTAAAATCCCGCTGACAGACAGACGATGGCAGAGCAGCACAGTGACGTTGAGGCCATGTGTTGTGGATGTCCTCAGGACAAACCAAAGGTCCTAAAAACTGGATGGGTCCCTACACAACCCTCCGCAAGGCAAAAAACAAACCGCTGCTGTCGCAAACCTCGCTACTCCAGTTCGACTGATTTTCAAGTTTCGTCCTAAACTGAGCCTATGATTCCTGAAAACGTTTCAGTGCAGCAGCAGAGAAACTCTGGTCCCATGTCTGAATACTTTTTTTTTTCTTTTTAAATCCAGAGACAAGATTCATGTGCAGTGGAAACAATCACAAATCCTCATACCAATTAAAAAGTACTCAGAAATATATCTGTATAAATACTCTCATCAAAATAAACACATATACACACATATCTTTGCACGCTGTCCATAGATCACTAATGTAGACCGAAAACATCAGAGTTTCCAAGAAACGTCACATGGATGTGGCTGAAGATGGGATAACACTGTCAGAATGAAATGTGCTTGATTATAAAAATATAGCACAACTTTCTGGCTGTTATGATATGTTAGGCTCGTCTTCCACTGAGAACAGACTGTCCTCGATATGTCTGTAGACTGCAGTCTCGTACTACTGCAGTCGTGTTGCCAGATGGTGCTGAAGTGTCGTACCAGCGGCTTAAAACTGTCATATTTTGAAGAGAACTATCTGTACCTAATATGTGCCTAATTTTCATTCTGATGTGGCTTAGGACTATCTGCATAAATAACACATTATTATACATCTTGCATAATATAGTCTAAGCACTTTAACCGTTTACAAAAAAAGGTTTAATGAACTCTCATGTGAAAGTTACTCAGAGATATTCACTGCTGATCCAGAATCAGGTTTTGTAACTGACAGTGTGAATGTTCAGGGAATCTGTTTCTAACCTTTCAACTGATGTGAAATTATCAAACTTGTTTTTCAGTTGCTGATCAGACATCGTACGTTGGTCAAAATTATCGTACAGATACAATAATTATCGTACATCTGGCAACACTGTAATATAGCAATGTGCAAAAGTTAAACTCCCTCTTTTCATCTTATGGGTTTTTTGGGGGGTAAAAACATAAAAAGCATCTGCTCATAGTGGATCTGACCATTAGTCAAATACAGATGGAAAACAAGGTGTAACTTTTTTTACTTTGTCATTATTTTATAAGAATTGAGCCAAAAAGAAAAAGAGGAAAGTATTCCCATGATTCAGTAACTTTAGCAGCAATGAGGTGAAGTAGACCTTATCATTCTCTCACATCGCTGTGAAGGAATCTTCTTTAAAGATTGCTTTAGTTAATTGAGGTTTGGGGGCGTTTGTTTATGCACAGCTCTCTTTAAGGTTCCTGATGCAACATTTCAGTTGTGTTGAGGTCTGGACTTTCAAAACCGTGATCATTTTCTTTTCTTAGCCATTCAGATGTAGAACTGCTGTTGCTGTTTCCTTATTCTGTTGTCATGGAAATGTAAATCTCCTAACATCCACTACCTTTCCTTTCAACCTTTCCAGATTGACATGCAGGAACAGCTGCATAACTAGGACCATTGCTGCTATCTTTCCTTCTTGGCATTGTGTTAACACACACCTTGTAATAATCAATTCAACAGGGGGCGATGATGAGCTGCATCTGGCAGCAACACACCTTGTTAAATTCTATGAAATGAGAAAGGGGATACTTAGTATTGCTCACACGATTAGCTTTTCTTCATGGCTTCATTTTTGTTAAATACATTTTTAAAAAGGAAAGAAAAACGAAAACAGCCTGTTTCCAGTATGTAAATAATGTAAAGGAGAAGGTTCTAACTTTTGCACATGACTGTAGAGTTGATTGATTGATTCTTTGCGTTTAATTCATTTTCACATTAAAGTAAAATAATCGCATGAATGTAATCTGGTATTTTTTGTCACGCGACACCTTTCTAAACCACTTTTTAAATGTTATGACTGTTATAGTGAAGGTGAGCTTCTACTAACTTGACACAGACAAATGAAAAGAACTCAAACTCACAGGTTTTTCATTTTCATCCTGCTGGATCAATCACAAACTACAGTATGCATCTTATATATCTTTATAGCTCCCTCTCTACATCAGCTATGGAGGAAATGGTCTCTTTATAACTCTTCTGTGGTTACAAAATAGGATCTGGTTTGATTTATAGTGTTAATCATGTCATAAATTCTGAAAATATACAGTATAAACAATAAATATCCAGTTGCCTATATCCTGCCTGAATGCCATGTAAATATAGAGAAAGGTGTGATTAACCCCTCTGTCACCTCGTAGTTATTCTTCTAAATGTCTAAAAACATGCATTCCTGTTTCTGCTCCTCAACACCAACAGTGCAAACATCATTTAGTACGAGTACTACTATCAATTAACAAACCACGCACCAGCAAAATGCACACACTTTTCCAAAAAGACATACTGGCACAATCACAGTGAACGCTCAGGTGGGACAGAAATCGGGGGCCACCACGAACCAGAGCGAGGCCCCCCTGAAGAGGGAGGGAGTGAAGGAGATGAGCAGAGAGAGGAAGCAGAAGAGTTGACAGGACAGATGTGCAGAACTGTGTAGTTGGTTCTTCTGAGGTTCGCTCATGAGGGGCAGCAGCAGTAACGAGCTCTCCTTCCTCCCAGCAGTCTGTCTCCAGTCTCGCGCGTGACGTCAAAGGCAATATTGCAAGTGAATCAAATAAGGCAAAAAGAAATAGACGAAAAAAAATCCAGCCAATGTACAATAAAATTCAAATTGCGATTCATATAAAGAAACTCCTTGTGTTTGTGTGCTCACTCCATTTTGTTTTGTTATGTTACCATGCACAGGCGCTTGTTTTTACACGTCGGCCCTTCTGGATGGACTACAGCTGGGGTGTGATGAGGAGATCCAGAGTGGCCGCTGTGGCTGCAGCGATCCAGCTGTGGGGGTTGGGGGGGGGGGGGCAGCTGCAGAAGCAGCGTCACAGGAACTCATTGTGGTGTCATAGCACTGTGCTCTCAGTCTCCTCCTCAGAGTCCGCCCTGCTGTTCATTGACTCGTGTAGCGCCACTGAGTTCCTGAAGGGGGAGATGTGGGTCAAGTCAAAAATACTGTCCAGTTCCATGTTGATGATGGGGATGTCCAAGTTGCAGAGCGAGTCTGGCAGAGCAGAAGGAAGAGATGAAAATTAGCAGAGATTGAGGAAAAAAAAAGACCATTTACTTGGGCAACAAAAAACATAGGTGCTGGGTGAGACGGATCGTTCCAGATTGATGTGACTCGATTTTGCGTATGGCACCAGGACCATCACACGTCCAAACAATGGTTGGAGAATGGGTAGGTGCAGAAAAGGAGCATGGCAGGGGTGCACGATGGACAGCCTGTACTTCCTTTCAAAGCATTAAATCAGCGGCCAATTCTCTGAAATTTGCTTCATATTTTACACCAGACGTTGAACATTTGCTCCCGTTCAGCCTCGGGGGCCTTGCAGACACCCAGCAATGATGTTGACTGTTCTGTCCTGGGTCAGAGACAGTGTCCCACTTTATCTCAAATCACTAAATTCTTTGGAACTGATGGCCAAAACCAAGAAAAAAGGCCCAAATTAACAGTATCAAAGATGGCAGCGTTAATGGATGTCTTGGATTTAAAAAAACAAAAGGAGCAAGGCACCTTTTACCAGAACGTTTCTTTTCAAAAGTTCTTTATGAAGTAATTGTTAGTCCTAATCACCTGTTTGGTAGCTCTGATATCCAATCTAACATTTAAGCACAAAACACCTTAAACTTTTAACTGACTTGTCTCTGTGACGTCACATGGGTCATTTCCTTTTAAAAGGTTTGAGAAGTTTTGTTTCATCACAAATACACTATTCTTTATGAACCTCACATGCTTGCAACCTTTATGAATAGAAATGATGTCACTTGGGTGACGCTGCACTAATAAAAACTATAATGTCATCAAGAGAATTGACTGGAATTCATTAGAAATTTGAAACAAAAAGGCAAAAGTCCTGTCGGTCGCTATCGTGCATCCCTCATACTTGGCTGATTCAAAACATTCAAAAATGCAAACTTAGTAATTCTGTCAGCAGCACACCGTTGGTGTAGTTAGTTGTGCTTATGTGTAAACACAGTACTCTGTTTGTTTACACCAAAAGTGCTTTGTGTGAAAACTGATAAGGTGTAGAAATTTGGTTGAGGCTCCAGTGAGGCACGCATGGGTCGGTAGAGCAGGGTTGACTGGGGGTGAAGGCACTTGATGTGGAAGCTGGGGGAGGGGCAGGAGGAGCAGGGCGTTATAGGTGGGTTCCTAAAGGCAGAAAAGCTTCGAGGCATCTGCCCTGGCGCGTTCATGCTGAACAGTGCAGCAGAAACGCCTGTGAAAGCCATGCATCAGCTTCAGCCACCATGCAAACAACAACAAAATGAGGTAAAGGTGGGCTGAACAGTATGTTGATACAGTGACAGCAAAAAAAATATGTGAACCCCTTGGAATTGAACAAAAATGTGATCTAATCTTTATCTGAGACACAATAATAGACAAACACAATGTGCTTAAACTGATAACACACAACTGAAAAAGTGAGCTAAAGGCTAGTCAAACCCCCTTTGGCAGCTTTTTCAGCTTTTTAAATTATTGTGTAACATTCAGGACCATTCGTCAGACTTATTGGTGGGATTTCTGATGTGAACGGCTCTGATGAGGCCAAGGATGGATTTTCTTTTCCTGAAGCATTCTGTTGTGCGTTTACTCGCATGTTTAGGGTTATTGTGCTGTTGCACCATCCAGCTTCTGAATAGCTTCAGCTGGCACACACTCACCCTGTAGCGGTTTGTAAACTTCAAAATTAATTTTCCCCTCGATGATGGCTTGTGGCCCCCATCATGATGCTTCCTCTCACCGCTATGATGATGTTTTTTTTATGTTGGTAAGCTACACAAGCCTGATAGATCAGACTCACACCTGGACACATGTGGGCTCTGAAAATGAGCCCTAGGGCCCCCCATCCAGGAAGGCTGGTTAGCGCTACTTTTCAGAGCGACAAAGCAAATGGAATCCAACAATTGTTGCAAGAAGAATTAAATAACCAGTGTGTTTAAACACTGAATGACCTCCTCTTGGTAGCTAGATGGTAGCTGCTACTTGCAGCTTCTTGTTTACGTCATTGAGGACTCTGTATTGTGTCTTTGGAGTCACCTAGCCAAGCGCTCACTTCAAGGAAGAGTAGCCATGGTGCGAAACTCTTTCCATTTATAAGCATTTGTCTGACTGCAGACTGAAGGATGACTTTGCAAATTTACAAAGTTGTATTTTATTAAAGTAACTTTAAGCCTCTCTTCCAAATTAATGTCTTAAATTAGACTCCAGATGCTCAAACTAATGACTGTAATTAGTTTTTATTGAAATAATTAGTCATTTACTTCACTCAATGTCTCTTCCAGCACTGTGAATGTGCTGAAGTAAAAATACATGAGAAGACGTGAATGCTTGTCCATTAGCAGCTTAAGCACATTTGGTCTGTTTTTGTGACTAATATGGCTATCAGATCACATTTTAATGCAATTGTATTGAAAAGAAAAATTCCAAAGGGTTCACATAATTTGTCTTGCCAGTGTATACACATAATGAGAAGTCATGAGTGAGGCAGCCACAGAGCAGTGAACCGGATCCAAAAACTGCATCTACTGGCAGCTTCACTGTGTTTCAGCGAGTCGGGGGGGGGGGCATGTTTGGCTGTGATGGCAGAGGGAGTGGAGGAATGGTAGGAAGAGGTGAGGCTTCAGGACAGGAGCTCCTGCTTACCCTAAAAGTCCCTCTCACACTTAGAACCACAATGAACCTCTCGCCTCATACCGCTGTAGGCGAGACAGTGAGAGCAGTCGACAGGAGGAAGATTAGACAAATAAACATGAGAATTTCCTTTTGATGCTCAGACAAATGAATATACAAACAGAATATCAAGTTCAACAACAGCCACCATGGTGCATAAATGGTGCAGGACAGAGTAATAAAAGGTTGGAGACCTTCTGTTAACATGAAACCAGAAGGCACAATACATTTTACATTTTGGAGTTTGCATACACTTGCATTTTACAGTTGTAAAAACAAATGTCTTGTTAAAAAGCCTTGGAGAGGACGTGCTCTGCGAATGAAAAGACCATAAAACTACACTACAGTTAACTTCCTGCTTCCTACTGAAAACAAACAAGCAGGGATGTAACTCCTTACACATGGACTGACATATGACATATCATATTTTTCATATTTTTCACTGAACTGCTGAACAGCAAGTGGAAATAATGTCTTTGAATTTGTACTTTAAAAACTGTTATATGTTGGCATCTGTCAGTGAGGAACTATGACGGGACTATGTACGATTCCACTGGTCTTGGTCTTTTCATTGTTATTTACCAGCATAGATACAAAAGGTCAACTGGAGACATATTGAAATTCACTTCTGTTTTTAAAATTCATACATCATATTCTTAATAACACTCAGCAAGCACAACATGTACTCCTCCACGCTGCGAAATCTAGTTGTATGAAGAGTATAAAGTACATCTTTAGAAGTCTTCACCATTCTTCTGGACAGCATTTCTGCTGAGAGGAAAACTACAACCCAAAATCAGAAAAAGGAGGGATGTGACGGAAAATACAGGAAAAGAACTTTAGTGATTATTAGATTTGCTTTGACTTTTCTTTCCTTTCACCGACAGTATATCACCAACTTCATTTCATTTATTAATGTACAGTCCATCCATATTTGCATTTCAGGTCTGTAACAAATTAAAAAAAGAAAACTGGCAGAGTAATATTCCTGCGCTCAACGCTTGGTCCTCTGGCACTGAACACATGACATGATGAAGTGTTTCATTTATTATTTCGTCTCAGTCTTCCAGCAAACACATCTTAAAATGTGCAACAGATTGTGGTTGTTGTTTTTGCATTTTTTGTTTCAAAATATTCAACACATTGGACACATATCAGGACTGGCAGAAGCCTGGTCCACTACCCTCTTCTCTGTCAGCCGTGCCTCTGAAATGTTTGCAGAAAGTGGTGTTATGTTGTTGTTTTTGAAAAAAATGCATGCACAGCCCTGCAAAAGGAGGTAGTGTTGATGGCAGCATATGTTGCTGGAAGAGCTCAGTATAGCTTTCTGCATTAATGTCACCATCACTGAAGTGTAAATGCACTTACTCCAACCACATACCATCACAGAGCCCGGGTTTTGGACTTACTGCCAATAACAGTCAGGTTGTTTTCAGGATGCTTTAGTCCAGACCACACAACAGCTATTTCTTCCAAAATAGTGTCTAAGCCCAATACGGGTCCAACCCAGAGGCATCAACGTTGCCCCAGAACAAGGTTTATAACACTTGCACAGTAAAGCTTTATGCAGCATTTGTGAATGCAGCTCTGTAATAAAGCATTCTGATGCCCATGTGCTTATATCAGTCAATCATGAATGACAGTTGTTGGTGAAGTGTCATCTGAGGAAACAACAATAACAACTGGACTGAATTATTCCTATATTTACTCCGATAAAGGAGGATCATGGGCATCCAGTTTAGTCTTACATCCTTACCCTCCATTCACTGATGTTCCTCCAAATTCTTTGAATGGTTTCATGTTATTATACAGTGTAGAAGGTGAATTATTCATGTGCTTCCAGGATTTCTCAGAGGAACATTGCTGTTTAAAATGCCAATGATTTTTTTTTGGAGATCTTCTGCCCATCTATTGATGTCTGATTGATATTTTCTTTTTTTATCAATAATTTTGGATGATTCATCATTAAATTGGTGTATTGTTGTAGATTGACGGATCATTACAACCCTAACAGCAAAGATGCTTCCTTAAAGTAAGCAAATATTCCATCCATCCATCCATCCATATATTCATCCATCCATTTATCCATTCATCCATCCATCCATCATCCATCCATCCATATATTCATCTATATATTCATCCATCCATCCATATATCCATCCATCCATTTATCCATCCATCCATATATTCACCCATATATTCATCCATTCATCCATCCATCCATCCATATATCCATCCATCATCCATCCATATATTCATCCATCCATCCATCCATCCATCCATGCATGCATGCATGCATGCATCCATCCATCCATCCATCCATCCATCCATATATTCATCCATTCATCCATCCATCCATCCATCCATTTATCCATCCATATATTCATCCATATATTCATCCATCCATCCATCCATGCATGCATCCATCCATCCATCCATCCATCCTTATCCTTATTCCTATTAAGGGTCATGCACAAAAAGTATTCCTTCAAATGAAGCTAAAACTGATGTTTCTGAGATGCTTTAAACTGGAAACAACTCCTTTTGAAATGTTTTACATACATAAAATACAAAAATATTGTATATTAACAAATGAAATGAAGTTGACAAGAAGGGACATAGAATGTTTTGGGTTTGTGCTGAACCGACAGACGTAAATGCAAAAGTAAATGGAAGTGTATGAGTGTTGTGGGGTTTTTTTTCTTTTCTTTTTTTCTTTTTTTCAAATAAAGTAATCAATCAATTTAACAATATTTCTTGATTTGGGGTTGTAGAAATGTTATTTAAAAATACAAAACAAACCATTTTTTTAAAAGCAGTAATATGGCTGAGAAATTAATGAGGTCAGTCAAACAGAGTATTTTAAAGAGCAGACTAAAATCAGATAAAGCAAAACAATTCTGTTCAGCAAAATAACCAGAAACAAGCTTTAATTTAACAACTCTTACTGTACCTGTGGACATGCTTTCCCCTGGGGACAAACCGTCCAGGAGACCTGATGAATGCTCCAGAGGCTGAGGACTGGTGCCGGGTGTGCTGGGGGGCTGAGGGGGAGGCAAACTGGGTCTCTGCCGGGGCGGTTTAGGAGTCGGTCTGGGCTTGGTGAGGGTGCCGGCCAGCGAAGGCGGAGAGGACAGAGATGGAGTGGTTACCGTCTGGGCCTGACCCGGCGAGCCAATGGTGGCATATCCCTGCGGATAACTGAAGCCATAAGGTGAGGGGGTGCTGGGAGGGGTGGGCGACAGGCTCACTGGAGACGGTTGACCTGTCGACTGGTCCGACATGGGTCCCATCTGACAGTACGGGGCTTTAGGCGGGATCGGGGCCAGCTTCTTTGCTGCAGAGAGACCCGTAACTAAAATGAGATATTTCCGTCATGTAACAGAAGCGGAGACGCCAGTAAAGTTGTAGATCCGAGTTCTGATCAAGCTGCAGGTGCATTACCTCTCCTCAAACTGTGTGGGCTGTGGTCAGAGTGCTGTGTCTGTCCACTAGAGGCCACTACTCCCTGAAGACCCTTCTGTCCAATTACCGGAGACAACTCCTTGTTCTTCAGAGTGCTGAGGAGAGAAGGAATAAAAATAAATAAATAAAGCACGCACATCCATTACATCATGCACAGTTCAAGAGTAAACCAGCCCATTTCCCAGAACTCTGTTGGCATTTAGAAAAAAAAATAAATAAATAAATGAATAAATAAAAGAGCACCCATAGTTCAATGTCAAACTGTGAGTGAGCGGTGCTGCGACGGACATGTATGCTCCTGCAGTGAAGCAGAAGCAGTTCTGAGAACTCCAATAATCCCTGAAGGCTAAATGTTTTTTTTTTTAATCTTACATCAGATGTGAGGAAAGCCTGAAGGTCAAAAAATAGCCACTTGCACCAACTGATCTACAGCCCGCTGCTTCACGTCAGCGCACTTTAACTATCAGCATATGAGTCACAGATGGATGATTGAAGCATCTGGGATTAAAGCTGAGGTGAAGCAATGTCAATGAGCATCTTTGGAGTTTTCCTCCCATATTAGGCTACAGAGCTGATAAGTGACGGTTTTCCCCGTGTTGCTTTGCCCGTGCCACCACTGAAGGCCTCATCTTGCTGGGCTGACTGGGCCTGACTGTTGTGACTCATTAACACACACTTTTGCGATTGCATTCATTGAAAGCTTTGAATTTCCGTTGTTGCCTGGCAACTGTCTCCCGAACATCCCGGCAACACGCTAAGTTATGGAATTTCCAAACATGGCTATTAAATAAAAGATGGATGCGATAATGGAGCCTAAAGAATATTGATCTTCATGACTAATGGCTGCAGGACCAAGTAAGTAAATTAACCAGATGGTGAATGGGGTGGTGCAGCTGGGAGTGTCTTAATCACGTCCGCCCCGTTTCTCTCCTCATGTTGTCCCTCTCGTCATTTGTGTGTGAGTAGTTTTGGTGGAACGACTGAGTTGAGAAGGGTTCTGTGTTTACCTCTTCATCTTGGCTCCTTTCTCCCGGTTACAGGCACAGGCTGCCCATGGAGGGGGAGCAGAAAGAGGGGTGTTGGGTGTTTTGGGGGAGCCAAGGAACAGATCGTGACGGGTCAGAATGAGCGGGGGTTTGATATAAAGGGTGGAACCGTTTGTTTCGGATGGGGGCGCATGCGGAGCGTCGGACAGAGAGGCCTGTTTGGGCAGGTGCAGGGAGTTAGGTTTGGGGTTGGAGTTGACGTCAAGCTGCTGAGGGGACGGGCACAGGGAGTGAGGGAATGGGGGTGGGCTGTAGGCAGAGAGACGTGGGGGAGGGGACGGGCCAGGGGGCACGGATTCAGGGGTGGGAGCGACGGGGCGCATACTCGGAGGTGCACGGGCGTAGAAAGGGTGGTGAGAGAGCGAGTTGGAAGAGCAAGAGGAGGAAGACGAGGAGGAGGAAGAAGATGGGTAAGGGGGAGGCGGTCTCTCCTCCTCAGGGGAGGGATAGACGTAACAGGAATCCGACCAATTGGAGGACGCATCATCTGAGCTGCAATGATAGAAATATCAGTGTTTCATGGGGAAGTTATCTGGACGTAAAGAGAACTGAGATGTATTATCACTGAGAGGAAGTTAATAAAAGGGAGGAGATCAGGTGGATATTAATTATTAGGACTGGAGGAGGGGACTTCAGGAGGAACAGGATAGATAGAAAGAATAGATGAAAGTCTCAGAAATGAAATAAAACAGAAAGTCAAGTCACCTCATCCATTGCAAGGCCTTTCGACAATGGACTGTTAAGTTGCTAAAGATGCTTGGACTGATGGCAAAAAAACAAACAGATATGTAATCCATGCACATGCAGCAATGAAACATCTCAACTTCCCAACACATCTTGTTAAATAAACTCATCCTAAAGACAATAAAGAGAAATGAAATCTTTATTGTGTCGTGTGATATGGCTCAACGCCACCCAAGCAGAAAATTCATTCCACACATGACTCTAGAAACCGAGAGAAAATGTTTGAAACAAAAGACAGATAAAAGAACAATCACAGAGTTGCAGTGATGTGGTTCATCACAGGTGAGAAAGCGGGGTTCATACGGAGGTGAAAGCATGACTGACAGACGGGAAAACTGGGGGAGGAAGGTGCACACGGTTCTGGTGTCAGCTGGGAGGCGCAGCAGCAGACGCTGTGATGAGGGAGCAGCAGCAGCAGGGGGGGGGGGGCTGTCAGTGTGTGTGTTGAGGGGGATGGAGGGGGGGGCACAATAGCCTTACCTGGCTCGGTCGCTGCTAGTGGGAGGGGGGGTGGGGGAGGGGGATGCATAGGATTCCCCAGGCTGCTCGGGGATGAGAGCGTCAGCGGGCGGGGTGGGGGGGTGCACGCTCGGGGGCGTGGAGGAGCTTTTACGCGAAGATGATGAGCCCCTGCGCGACACCCAAGAAGTGTCCATCACCCTGACACCCATGCTGCAGTGGGACAGAGATGCACAGCCAATCAAATCAAAGCCCGGCGTGTGTTAGTGTGTCTGTGGCTCGGGAAGGCGAGGGGGGGGTGGGGGTCTGCTCTCCTCTCAATCATCTCTGTGATTAGTGCGTTTGAAGGACCAGACCCCCGTCAGCAGGAAGGGTCGTTGCTCTTCACTCTCAGTCTCATATGTGATCAAAAACAGAGAACTGTCCCACATGCATCATTTAATGACTCTGTTATTGCATCATTCCATCACCTGCATGATAAATACGTAAAAACAAGGTGACATGGTAAACACTGTAACAACAGCACAGCAGAATATTAAAAAAAAGATATACTGATTTCCACTACTTCTCTCAGAATAGACATACATGAGATGTGTCCCAGTTCAGGGCAGAAGAAGGGACCACAGTACATCTGTCCACCACCCAGCCATGTGATTCATCGTGGGATATTCTAGGCTGCGGAGGGTCCACATGATTTGTCTGACTTCTCAGCCAGAGGAAAGAAAGACCACATTTGGAGGAGACAATCTGCGTCACGGTGCGGTGATGGAATCAGGATTTCAAGGTTGCAGGCCCTGACTCGGGACACAGCTACGTTATCAGATCATATCAGGATCAACTATGGCCGCATTCCTATACATGAGTGTGATGGACCTCAGCCACTATCATCACTTAGATCTGTGTTACAAGAACAAACGTACACTGTAAAAACATTCATTAGCTCTCATACACATGAGGAGTTTGACACCACCGTCATATCTGTCAACTCAAATGAAGCTAGCTCGCTGAGCCAAGTTTAAAAACTAAACATCTGGATTTCCTGCAAAAGAAATTCAACCTGCTGACACCTCCAGAACTCATTCATGAAGACCAAACAACAAAGGATGATATTTCAGAGGTTAAGTCACTACCCTGACAATAAATGAATGCTAGCCCGCATCGTATAGAAAATAAGTCCAAGAAGCTGCTGTATGAGTACGTACAGCAACATGTAATCTACAGGTATGAGTCACCACTGGGCAGGCTCTGTTTTGGACAAAGATACATTATCCAGATGAGTAACATAAATTATTAGAACTGATATTCTGAGTCAATATATTAATATTTCTTCCAGTGTTCATGCCAAGTTAACGGATTCCAGTTTGATATTTAGCACGAGGCGTTATCATTCAGCTAAACATCCTTGATTACAACATGAAAACAGCATCTGGACTCTCTATGTAGTAAAATAAGAGACAATAGGTTGTTTTACTGACGAGCTGAACCAGTCTGTCCAGTATATGGAATGGTAAAGACGCCTTCATGTGGACACAGAGTAAAAGGCCTGCTTTGTTCACGTACCTATTTGTCTTCCCACTCTGTTGAGACATTGAACTATCGGAGTCCAAACATGTCACTTCAAACACAGACTTGAACAGCACATTAAAGTAAAACCGACTGGAACAATGAAGACACACCAGAAGACAGACAGCTGAGACAAACGGACTGATGAGGGGAGAAGAGGAGGAAAAGAAGCGATACTGTACCTTTGTATTTTCCTAATGCTGCTTTGTCAAAACAGAGAGAAGCACAGTTGAGGACAAGAGCACAGGAGACATAAAACTTCAGCAGGATAAACTTTTAAGAGCCAAGATGGAGGACCAGCACAGGTTTTAACGTGGGGCTGCAAGAAGGGACGACAGTCACGCCTGAACGTAATGAGGGGGTGCAATGTGCTCTCCCTGAAGTGTTTCAATGACATCAAACCCAGAGAGAAAACGACTGCTCCATATAGCTCTAATTAGGTCAAAGTCTCCCTAATGGGTACGACATAATCCCCACAAAAGAAAAGGAAAAATGAGATGTTTCCTGCAGCTCCAGTCACTCGTTCTAAACTGTTGTTTCCCAGCCGAGGCGACGAGCTGCAGGATTTAATTTACATGCCCTGTAGAGAGTTTTGTAACTGTGTCACATCAACACTAAATCTCCAAATCTCACTTAAAATATTTCTACTAATTCAATTAAATTCAATTCATACAGCGTCTATTACAACACAAACTGCCTCCAGATGCTTCACAGAGCATTGATCTCTGAGTACATGGAAAGATGGACAGTGGGAGACAAGACAGAGAGGATGAAGGTCAGAGGGAGGATAATTCAGTGTTGGTCGGGGGGTCGGACTGCAGGTCGATAATGTTAGTTGGTGTCCTAAAATGATTTTTAGTCTACAGGTGTCGATAAACATGGAAGGCTTTAATTCAAGGCTTTTTCTTTATTTTTTACTTTGTTGCTAAATTTTAGGAGTCAACAAATGTGTTGTAGATTCCTCAGTGAAGTGAGCTCGATGCTGTTTTAGATAGACGTCCTTCTGCAGATGTTTAGTTAGGTGCACACCAAACGCCAGGTAGTCATGATGGTTAAATGGCACCTAGAATAAAGATTATGAGCAAATAAAGCTGAGTCCACACCGCACATGCTTTTGGACAGCAGAAACCTTTAAAACGACTGGAGGCAGTTCTCCTTTCTTTTTCATCCACAGTGCAGGAGCTGTGGCCCAATATATCACTCTATTATAGGCCACATTATAAATAGTTCATAAAACAGCTTTCATTGGATCTTTTTTTAGCTTCAGTCAGGGCAGGAGCTGTGAAATAGCTCTCCAGTCATGGTCAAGAGAGTAACGGAGTGGTGATTGCTCCTAACAGTGTAAGCACATTGTAATTGGCTGAACAATGGAGCCCACTATTACAAAATAAAAAAATGTGAAAGTCAGTAAATGTTCTCTATAAAAAACAGAACAAAGAGGACCAGCGTTCGAACAAAGAGACATGGCTACCTCATGTCAGAGTTTTCAGACTCTTGAATATATGCTCTCAAGAAAAGATTTCTTTTCATAATAAGCCACGTCTATGTGACACCGAGAGCAGAGCAGAGATGGTGAGAGAGGGAAAGAGTCTGGAAGACGACTTTTATGCTTGGAACTTCAGAAAGTCCCTCATTATAAACCCACTCATCAAAAATAGTACATGAACAATATTTTGTTGTGGTAGCGTAGTCTCAGCTCGACAGGACAACGAGGACATTTTCTTTCCTGTATCACAAAGTGGCCTCAGTGAAAAAAAGTCCATAAAAGGCAAAGTGTGAATCCATATTCTGGGTTTCTTTAAAGAAGTGGTCTGCATTTTTTTTTTATCAGGCCTTTTAAGCCTTTTCTTTATTCTAGAAAGTGCATTATGATGTGTCTGTCATTTGCCCATAAATGCAGTCTATATAGTATACGGAGCAGCCCTTTCTTCTACAGTCGTACCAGAATGAGCATATCAAAGGCCAGTGAAAGGTTCAGGGTGCTGCCCAGGCGTGCTGTCACATGGCTGGGGGGGATTGATCCACAGCCTTTGTGGAAAAGTTATAATCCGTGGATCTAAATCTAAAATATTTTGCACAAAGAAGCCAAAGATGGACTCCTTTCCATTACTCTAACGGCTACAGAATGTGTCGGCTTCATATCACCTCTTCTTTGAAGTCTCACTCTGCTTCAGACGAGTGTTTTTCTGCTGAAAGCTGAGCTCTATTGATCCAGCCCACTCAGCCCAGGTTTAATTAGCTTGGCTATTTGTGGTCCCTGGGCTGCAGAGCTCAGCCTCCCCATACGCTCTGATAAGACCAAGGGTGTATGAAAGCACTGGGGAGACAGTCAGAGGCAGACAGTGAGAGGAAAAAAGAAAGTAACTGACTGGCTCTCCACTAATCCTCCTCTGGAGCTCCAGGATTGCTGGATTGTCTGTTTCACAGTCTAAATGTCAGCTCCCTATCGGTTTTTCTTGTCCACACTTTCTGATGTGTCACCGAGCTTAAGCATGAAGATGATGAAGAAACTTTTATTTAAAAAAAAAAAGAAAGAAAAGGCTTGACTAGAAGCGCCAGGTGTGGTACATTCGCTCATTACTGTAAAACAAATAAAGCAGATAACAGGTCTTGAGTTGATACCAGCTTTTGAGTTTGCAGTGGTCTGACTGAAACATGCAATATGAGACCTGCATGCAGGTGAAGGAGACCAAGAATTAATGGCACATGTCTTTCAAAAGGTTAAAATTTATCTTCAACTATAAAATACCCAGTTTTCAGGCTCTCTCACTGGAGGTGCAAGATTGATTAAGCAAGAAAGGACGTTTTGAAAGAGCAGTCATACCAGGAGTTTCACATACTTAGTTTTTCTTTGCTTTTTTTTTTTTGTTTGTTTGTTTTTTGGTTTCACAAGTGTTAATTGCATCTGCAGATTGACCCTCTGTCCTCAAAGATCAACTCATCCTGTGTCTGTCACAGCAGCACATGACTGGCAGGAATGTGTCCGAGTGGATTAGGAGGGTAACTTATAACAGCAGGGTGCAAGGGGAGCAGGGGGAGGGGGAGGACAAACAGGGTGCTTATCCAGGACACAGAAAGTAGAAGATTTAGGCTGCGAGACCTGACAGACCCAGAAAGATTCAATGTAATATGGGATGCTTAAGGTGAAAGAAACAACAGAACTCTATAACAGAGGTTAGGTGTGTCCACATCAACAGGATGGTACCGTCCTAAAAAGAAAGAAAGCTATCATGAGCTCAACACCATAAAAAAATAAAAAACAACCTGCAAACCCAAGGGCAACTAAAGTAGATGATCTCTGAGTCCATTTCTCACAATTAACAGAAACATAAAAGCCAGATTGGACTCTGCAGGAAGAAAAAAACGGGAGAAGGAAGGGAAGCGCTCATGATCCAGATCATGTGTTGAGCATGGTAGAGGCAGTGTCATGGCGTGGGCTCATGGCTGTTGACAGAAGTATGAAGATGAATTCTGAGCTCTAAAGGGTTAAACTCTGCTTTCATTTAGCCAAATGCGACAGTGCTTCACAGTCCAGATGGATGATGACCCTAAACATAATGCAACTCATGACTTTGAAGGCAAAGGAATGTAATATCCTTTTATGGCCAAGTCAGTCATCTGATATCAACCTGAGATACTTTTCAGTTAGAGAAGACAAAACTGAAGGCAGAAAGGCCCCAAAACCCAGCAGCAACTGAAGGACTGGCAAAACATCTCCAGGGAGGAGGCTCACAATGGGCTCCTTAATGATTATATTTACAATAATGTCACCTCATCCAAATACTTTTAAGCCCTTACAAATGGCGGTACTTTGCATAAAATGCCAGAAGTTTCTAAACTGTATAGGAAATATTTTTGTGAAACCTTTGAAAGTAAAGCTGAAAGTCCATGTTGACGGTTTTCTTTGAACACTTTTCTTTTTATTAGAGTCATTATTCATTTCCAATATCCATTTGTCTTCAGTGGGTTCCTTATAAAAAAGAACAACTCACTCTCATTGGCTGCTACAGTTCAGTCATAACATCCAAACTGCAGCTCTCAGTGTTGAAATACAAATAAAGAGAAAGAGAGTCATACCCATCCTTCTTATAGAACTCCAGCATCATGTTGTCCGTGGCGACGCTCAGCGGCCGTCGGCTCTGGTCGTTCTGCTTGCGATCTAACTGATCCATATCTGGAGACGGCATTGAGCTGTAGTTGGCGTTGTGGTTGGTGTGGACAGGGCTGCCGTAGTTGCCGGTCACATTAAACTCAATTTCTGTGAAAGATGGAAAATGAAAGGCAACAGTGAGAGATGCAACTCATCATCTTAACACGTAACCTGCTGTTTCTAGATTCAGAGAAGAATATTAAAAACTCGGGATTGTCTGTTTTCTCTGTTATCACCCCATACCTCCTGGGAAGAACCAGTCAGCGTGTTGGATAATTGGCTCGATGATGCCGACGATCTGCAAGGAAACCGTGGTCATCATCTCAGTTATATTGCTGCAGTGGGGGGGGGACAGAAAAAAAGAAAACAGAAGCTTTTTATGGTGGGATGCAGTGCTGAACAAAAGTAGCTGTCTGGATGATATTTCATATATTACAGGAGGTGATTAACACATTTTCATGGTATCACTGAAGCATTAAACAGAGAAAATTAAAATGGCTTTGGATATGTGGGCTATTAAAATCCTAATTAAAAGTTATAGAGTTCTGCAGAGTTTAAGATTTTCACAGATATGAAGGTGTCCTTCAGCCTTTCAGTCTGCTTAGTCATCATTATGATAAATATACTGCTTTATGAGAACTGTTTCCTGGAGAGCCTCAAGTGTGTAACCCCTTTTTTTGTAGCAATTCATATTTTTAATTAAAGAGTAATACAGAAAAGACGCTAAATTGAAATGAAAGAACACCTGCAGTCTGTCTGCCTCCTTCAGCAACTGAATTTATGCATGAAAAACTGAATTCAGGGCTGAACAGGAGTGCTAAACATGCAGCAAAAGTAAAGACATACAGCCTCTTTTGTAAAATAAGGTTCATTATGATTCATACAGTATAACTCTAGGATTTCACTCCTGTGATCCTACAAAAAAGAAAAAAAAAAGATCAGAAACAACCCAGTTCATCCCAGTTTCATTTTAAAATTCATTTTATGATCTGAATACTTTATTTTAGGGCTTGAGTAGAACTGCCCCTCAAGTCCTCCAGTGAATATTTAATCCCTTATGAGCCAAAGTGTTGTCTGAGATTGTCAGCGGGGTTCCTCTGGGATTAAAAAAAGATTAAAAAGCAGGACCCTCTCATTCTGGAATGATCTGCTGGAGGACATCCTTTAATGCACATCTTTGTCCTCTTTTAAGTCTTTTTATTTTTCAAAGTACACTTTTCTTTCCCCAAAAACATATTTATTTAATTCCATGTGGAGCGGGATTTTTTTTCACCTGCCACTTTACTGTACACACTGAGTTTCTTCTTCTTTTTCCCCACTCCCTTCTGTCTTAAATTCTGTTTTTAAGTGTAAAAAAATTGTAATATGTTCACAGACCTTTTTTTTTTTTTTTTTTTTAATAAAGATACTTGCAACCGCTGGGATCTTTGTCTGTCTCACCCTTCGTTGTGAGTCCACAGCAGGTTCGGTCCGAGGACGATGGCGATGTTTCCTGGCGTCATCTTGTTCACATCCTGGTATTCAGTCAGTTTGGAGAGGAATTTGATCAAATACCTGTTAATTCAAGAAGTAAGTCACAGCATTACTGTAAAGTACAGTCATTACAAAGTTCTCCCCCCCAAATTCTAAGACCAATAAACCTCTAATCTCTTTGGCATCGCACAGATCTCACTCACACGGCTGCTGTTTGAAAATTTAGAGAAATAAACATTCACACATTCTGAATCTCTCAATAAAAGTGTGATCTTGGACTCGATTCTGATTTAATTAAATATGTTATGTATAAAATAAAGAACCAAACTTGGCTCATGAGAAAGATGGTGTTTTTCCACCTAACAAAGAAATCCCAAGTCAGATTCTGGCCGTATACGAGTCATGCATCGAGGTCTCTCATCCGGGTTACAAAACAGGGACCAGAAAGTCTACACATCCTGTCTGCACACACGGCAGGTAAAGTCTCTTTTTAATTTAAAAGCACAAGTGTGACTTAACACTCTATAAGAAGTTGACTGATTTTCAACAGCACCGTCTGCTGCAGACCAGATTTAACACTTCAGTTCTGCAGAACTTGTTCAGGTCTTGTATTTGCTCTGATTACTGTACCTGGTCTATCAATGTCAGTGCACCAGATCTAATCTGGTGTTTTAATCCACATTCATGTAGGTCATCATATTCAGCCGTTGGTGGAGCTTGTTGGAAGTGCTGAATCATCTTCTATTTACTCTAAAGGGTTTATTTATTCAGGCTGCTGCGTTAACAGGTGTTTCTGTCGGTGAGTCAAGGCTCATCTTCACAGAAACGGCATTCTTCAGAATAGCCACCAAAACGGCCACGATGCACCCCGGTGATGCATGGGTGACTGCAGTATCGTGTACATGTGTGACTCAAGTAAAGTGACAAATGAGTGTAAACTGGGTCAGGATCTTCCCACTGATTCCAGCAGCAGGTTCTATGTTCAGTGTGGTGTCAGTGGTTAGAAGAAGGAACTGAACTCACCTCCCATAAAGCAGCAGCTGTTATGACTAACACCATTATTCACAGTTTGTCAATGGGCCAGTGGGCTTCTGTGGCTCATCTGAGCTGAGGCCCAGTTGCATGACCATCAAGCCGCCCCCCACCCCCCACCAATCATCTGGACAGGTCTGACAGCTGCTCTCATGTGGATTGTCTGAAATGCGTCTTATTTGTGCGATTCTACAATGACACTGACGAGCACATCAGTGTGCCACTTTTGTCCGTTCTTTACCACTCTTGCTCTCCTACTCATCCTCATCATCATAGCTTGCTGTTTTTCTTCTTTTGATCACGAGACAAGCCCTTCGGCAGATATCTGCGGCTCATCATTAATCCAGCAGCTAATAGAAAGGCAGCAGAGCTGGAAGCTGCCAGGTCTTTTTGTCCTGTTGGGGGGTGTTTACAGCCACATGACTGTTTAGGTTCCGAGAAGCTGGAAAAAAATAAGTATCACTGAGAACTGAGTTTATCTGGCCCGCGAGTGTGTGCAGAGACAGTCATATACTGATAAGTGGAACATTTCTGGAGACGTTTCCCAGCGGCTGCACGTTTGATTCAGTACTGACGTTAAAAAGTGGAGTCACTGAGGTGGAGAGCAGCTGGTTTAAGTCAGAAAGTTTGATGATTTAGCAAATGTTTGCAAACAAATTTACAACAAAAAAATAGCAAATCTTTGTTAAAACTTGTGATTTTTGTCAAGTTTTCAACAACAATTTGTGATTTTAGGAAAAAAAAGTCTTGTGAAGTTGTGGCTGTTAAAAATAAACAGAATTCTTGGCAAAATTACCTATTTTACAAAAACAATTGTGATTTAACAAAAAAAAAAAGAGATAATTTATACCAAAAGTTTAATCCTGAATGATGCAGTGAAGACCTTTAACAAAAGGACATCTGGGTCTAACTCCCACAAATCCTGAGTATACCACATCCAAAAGCTTCTTTAAAAATAAATAAATAAATAAAAATCTACTCAGCTCTGTGCACAGCAGTTGGTTTAAAATATAAATGTACGCATTTTAAAATCAGTCCTACAGCTTTGAGCTCCTCACTTCAGAGCAAATCTTTCAATCCTTGACAGTTGTACTCTGACCTGGGTCTGTGATGTCACAGTTCCCCACAAATCTCAACCGCTGACTTAAATATTTTCAAAGAGTTTTTTTTTCTTTCTTTTAGTTGGTAGTTGTATTGAAGCACACATATAAATGAAATAGATTCCCTTCAAAGTTTAAGATCATTTGACAAAGTTTTGCAACATAAAAAGTTGAGATAGGAATCTAGGGGGAGGTGTTGGGGGGCTCCAAAAGTCCCTGGTTCAAGTTCTTACAGTTGGAAAGCTAGAGACAACTAGAATAGCAAGTGATATCATTTATAATGCATCAGAGTTACATCTGTGAACAGTAGGCCAGATAATCAGATTTTAAATGGATTAAGAATGAACTTTTCAGGTAATTTAGAAATACAACGCTGGATATGCCAGAAAACTACATGCAGCCAGTATCTGACTGGTGAAAGTAAAACTGGGGTACTTTGTTGGTGGGGGACCATTTGAGCTCAAGATGCGGGTCAGGAAGCGGTTCCTCGACTGTTTCCATAGTCAACCAGATCCATTTGTAATATAAAGGCGCAGTCGTCATGGTTCCAACTTTCAGATCTCGTTCAACACAGATTAGAGTCCTTCAGTAAGCTGTTTTGATTCATCTGAAGCAGATGTAAACGAACCAGACAGTGGATGTTTGACTGGATTAATGAACCCATATGTGAACAACAAGGATCCTGGAGAGAAGCATGAGGAGCCAGACATGAAAGGGTGACTCACTTGAAGTTGTTGTTGTTGGTTGGGGGTAGTTTCTCACATGCACCAAGCAGCGCCTGCAGTCTCTTTTCTTGATCTTGAATGCTGCGTGACAATAGAAAAGTGGGGAAATAAATGGTAGAAGCAGAACAAAAAGCTTAAACATGGTGACAGTGGTGTTACTGTGCGAAGCTACACACTTGGAGGCCTGGATCCAGTCGTTGTAGAGCTCAAAGGTCATTAATGGCTCAGGGAGCTCACGCAGGTACGACTTCAAAGCACCTGATGACAAAAGAGAACAACTGCATTAAGTCCATGTACACATGCAGGTGAGTAAAACATTTCTGACTCTGTGAAGAGCAGATTTATCCATCTTTTCATTCCTCACCCCGGATTAGAGTTAGGGTACAGTTTCAACTCTTATGGTCTCTGTCTGCTATACATGAGGACCTGGTTTGTTTTCTGTAAAGAGTGAAGAGCTGTGGTGAATGCCTATGCAAAGCATTCTGGGAATGCAGCTGATATAAAAGTTGAACCAGGCTCAACTTTATACAATTTAATGTGTAAAGCTGTTATCCAACCATTGTTTGCCTGTATCATTGGCCTGTATCATTCCACTGGCCAAGCAAGATAGGTAGATAGATAGAACTTTAGTGATCCCCAAAGGGAAATTCATTATTTTAGATCCAAAACAAACTTTAAGGAAACACCAAAGACTCAGGTGAGTAAATTTGTGTTCTGCAGGGAGATTAAAATAATCATTATACGCTCATCTGTAAAAGCAGTCCTTATGTCCACAAAGATTCTTTCGCAGACCAAAGAACAAAGAATTCAGATGAGGTTTTCATGCACACACACACACACACACACACACAGATGACAGGATGTAAAATTCACACACAGATCAGATTGTGTTGTGGTCATTTAGCAGGACTGTAAACACTTGTATCTTGTCTGCAGAGATCTTAACCTCATGCTTACGCTGCCAACATTATCAGTAACATCAGGTTCCCCCTGATCTCAGAGGTTCCTGTCTGCAGGCTGGAGGAGAAAGGTTCAACCTGGAGTTCAGACATGTGAACTGGACGTAGCATTAAAATATTTAAATCGCACTGCACAAACAACAGCTTGTAATATGGTGACATGTGGGTTTCATCTGGGATTTCAGTGTTGATTTTATCCTCCCTTCTGTTGAAATGTGGTTATAATTTTAGTGTTTCACATCGCGCCATAATATGTTCATTTGTAGGTTAAAAACAAACAATAAGGATTAGTGTGAATGTGTTACTTTGCTACACATTAGAATCAAAGTTTACATAAAAACTAAAGCTACACATGGATCCCTAAGCAACGCTTTGTAATTCCACCACCAACCACTAGATGGCAGCCAGACTTGTTTTTCAGCGCTGTAGCTCGCATTGCCGTGTTTCCTTTTGTGTAATTCAGTTCAAATCAAATTCAGTTTTATTTATATAGCACCTTTCAAACACAGTTGCAACTTTTAAGTGCTTGACAGAATAAAACAAATTATAAAACAGCAACAGATAACAAATAAAAGTAAACACAAGTCAAAAACAATGAAAAAAAGACATACACATAAAAACACAGCAAGAACAGTTCTACCAATCACGATTCTTGTGGTCCTCGTCAGCTGACGCTCAGAGAGGCCGAAGCCTGTACCGTAGGGTTCAGTTTAAACCAAACTTTAGTTGAATTTAGTAAATATGTAAGACTATACTTTATTTCTTGCCAAAAAAAACCCTTTCAGGACTTTGTGATAGAAACACTTGTAAAGGCTGTTGCAACTACACAGCAGCAGTTTGACCTGCCAGAATATTTCTATTTTAAAACTACGATGCTGCTCTGTTCTCAGCTCTGTTTGACCAGAACTGATGTTGCCGGTGTCGACAAAGAGGGCGACGGCTGACTGGGCTTCTCACTGACTTGTCTTCTTCTTCTTCTCTGGTCTGCTGCGTTCATTTCCCAGGGAGGCGCGTGGGATGGATGACGAGCAGCAGGACGTCCCTCACCGGGAGCGTCGACGTGTCTGCTCGTCTGTCTGAATTCAGGGATGTCAAGCTTGGTTGCTGCGACACGGGAAGGCTGAGATTTACGTTGAGTTCTGCGTAGTCTGTAATATTTGCACCTCTACCTCTCACGACCTCCAAAACAGCTCACAAATGACATTTGATGGTTTATAAAAACCCAGTTTAATATGGGATTATTGGACAGGAAAGCATCAGCTCATTAGGAAGCTTGCACCTTTTAGAAGTTTAACTCCACTTTCATACAGCTGCTCACACGTTTAAACTGTGCAGACGAGACTTTTCATTTTATTTGCAGAGTGACAACAACAAATGCTGTTTGTTATTAAAAAGCTAGAATTGGATTTGGTTTTAATTATTCATGTTTAGCTGAAGCAAAATGCAGTTGACAGTCAGGAAAAGCAAATTATGTTACTTAGTACTGAGGAAATTTAACTGACTTTTTTTTTTAATGTAAAATGTTTATAGATTCTGGATGTATAGTCATGTACGATCTGCGTAGCTTTGTGTTTTGCTTTTTTTGTTTTGTTTTTCAAAAGGAAAATATAACCTAATACAGCTTCTTTTTTAAAAAAAAAAAAACAACAAAAAACAAGCTGTTACTCATCAATCAACAGTATCGTGTACCCCCATATTGTTTCCTGTATTGCTTTATGGTCTCTCTTCCTCTTTGCAACATTACTTCACATCGGGTCTTTGGGCATCGACTTCAGGTTGCTTCTCAGTATTTCAGGTGGATTTTGGTCCAGACTTTGGGGTTGCTGGTGTGGTTCAGATCATTGTTCTGACCAAGCTTTAGTTGTGGTCCACTCAGGTCCTACAGCTGCATACCAGCACCATCACCATCACCCCTCCAGCTGTGCGTGTGAGGCGCTTCTGCTGTAATGATGTGTTTGGGTTTGACAAACACGGGGCTGAGCATTAAAGCCAAACAACCCCACTTTGGTCTCATCTGTCTATGAGACGTTTCTTCAGAGGTTTTGTGGTTTGATGCAGTTTTGCAACGTCAGACATGCTTTGATGTTCTTTTTTAAACACTGGAGGCTTTCTCCTGGCAACCGTACTTGTTCAGTTTTCTTTCTAATTCTGCTGTCGCAGAATTTGTCATTGAACAAGCTCACTGAGACCTGTAGAATCTCAGTCTTTCAAAGAGGTCTGCTGATGATCAGCAGCACCTGGCTGTAGTTTAAGAACCTTTAAACCTTAAAACAATTATTCCACAGTTAAACAAAACTGAAGTGCTGAAGCTTGTCAGTGTTTTTTTTAATCTTGCTAAGACACAGAAAAAAGATCCACATACCTCCACCTGTAGTCTTGATTTGATAGAGAAATAATTCATAATTCCTGAGCTGCTTATCTTTCAACCAATTTTACACAAATACCAAGAAAAATGTATCTACAAATCTGGAAAATTAAATTGTAGATAAGATTACAGATGCTCCCTCTCTTGGCTCAGTTGGCTCCACACTGCCTTAAAAAAACAAAAAAAAAACCCCTGCATGACATGTAATTAAAAATTTATTGATTTAAGGTTAAAAATATTTCTCTAGCTTGTGTTAGCCTTGATATTTATGGTTTTCATCTGACAGCTGAATTGCGCAGCAGCCAGCTGCAGAAAACACTGTCATAAAAAAAACAAAAGATCAATAAGACGACTGTAAAAGGCTGAAAGCTTTTCTTTCTTTGTAGTCCATCAGGGCTCAGATTCAGAAGTAAGTCAGTGACAGCAGCAGAAAACAGAGCGGGGATGAAGGATCTTTTGTTTTTTTTATGAA
>JBAMYA010000011.1:10945558-10961929 GCA_037176975.1 Arrhamphus sclerolepis | reverse complement strand
TATATATATACACACATACATATATAGTTTCACCAGCGATGCAACAACAGAGTGGTGAGAGTAGACGGTTTTGTTTGTACCTTCTGTACCTTCAAACAGCCAGAGGAGCAGAAGAGATACCAACCAAATCTGAACCTGTTCTGAAATTCTGGCACTAATGGCTTTCAAACACATCTTTATCAGCAAACTGAAAGCAAACGATGACAGCTGCAGAATACTAAACATATGCATGAGGAACAAAAACAGACATTAAATGGGTTTTGAAAGTATTTGACATTTCTCTGAAGTAAGCAGCTTAATAATGACGTTTGCCTCCCCTCAAGTGACAGTGAATGGGAGTAGACAGGAGGAGTGCAGGAAACATATAAGACTCGCAGAACCACCTCTATGAAGGAAGTTTCAGCTGCTACCAGTTGTCATGGCAACAGATAAGCTGCAACCAATATGCCATTGGGAATATGAGGATTTTTTTTTTTCTTTCGTGCTGTCATGTTATATCTCACCTGCGATGGCGTGTGGGTCTGCAGAATACTCCTGAACATCTAGAACTCCACAGTCCAGAGATGCCTTCAACTTCTTCAGCTTGGATGCCGATGGAGCGATGCGGAACAAACCCTGAGACAGAACATGTAGTAGAGGTCACCTGACTCCTGTAGCTGTCCTACTGAAGCAGCAGTGCCAGAGGGTGGAAACATCAGCTTCAAAGTGTTTTAACAGAATAATGCATTTCACATCATCTTTACATCAACGGATAAGAGATACTGGTACAATGCTACATCATTTAAGTTAATTTTGTATTGTTAAGCTAAACAAAGCACCACTAATCACCACAAAGTTAATTCAAGTCAAGTCAATTACACAGTCAATAATTATTTGTTTCATGGTCCATGTCAGTAGATTTCCTTTAATGAAAACTTGTCTTCATGTTTTGCAGCACTTCATTCTTTTCTGAATGTGGTTCCTGTTGTAGTTCCTTCTGTAAAAGCTGATGGTTTGCCCACCTCCTCCTGCATGCCACACTCCAGCAGCATGGTGACACAGGCCTCAATGGGAAAGGCAATATCTCTCCCGCTGAGCGCTAAGTGCTCATCTAATGGTTTCCCGTAGCACGGTTTCTCCACCCAGGTCTCTGTGAAACACACACACGCAGCGTTACAGACTCACAAACCTCTGTCATGATCCTGCTGCTGCTGATAAGTGCTCATGCTGATGAATTTACTGTTAAGATCCAAACAGTTACTGAAACAAAGAAACAAGCCTCCAAAAAACTACACCAGAGCTCAGAGTTGCACAGACGCAACTCAAGCCATTAACACAAGTTTTGTTTTTTTTTACACTGATGTCCATGCACTGGTCCTGTGCAGCACTGAAAACCACCCGGGTCCTAAGTGGAAACCTCAGTTTGTTTAGATGCTACATCGTACTCCTGCTGGCTCTGAAGCTCTCTTCTGAATGCAGGGACCTTTCGTTTAAACTTTATCAATGATTTTTAATTATTCACACACTACAGGATTAGTTTCCAAAAGCACACAGAAAAAAGATTACACCTGATCTTTGTTATCAGTACAAACCGGTGATTCTTAAAAGTCATATTGTGAATCAAAACCCAAAATCTGAGACTCAAAAGTCAGAATCCGTAACCAAGAAATCAAAATCTTGAGTTTCATCTTTCTCAGTTACACCATTCTCCTAAAACCATCTCCTTTTTCAAATCATCTTGCCAAGTTGCCCTTTTTCTTTTTGAAGTTGCAATTTTGACATGAGTGTCAAATCAGTGCCATGTCCATCAGCAGCAGAGGAGGCGGGACATAGCTGAGATCTAGTCGCTCATTGGCTGCTGAATAACCTGATAATCTTAGTCTAGTGCATCATCTCTTACCTGTTATTATCTAATTGTTTTCATCTTGTGAAATGTCTCCAGAGAGGGTCATGATTAACACTTTAGTAGTCAGGTTCCTTCAAAGGAGGATCATTTCTCCGTCTCTGACTGCAGCTGGGAGGTGGGAGGGGCTGCCTGAGTCCAGAGGGGTCTGAATACTTGCTAAATATAGTGAAGTCACATCACATTTATTAGCAGAAGTTTGGCGCTCTGACGTTAACATATAAAGTACTGAGTCATTCAGCAGCCAATGAGCTGCTAGAAAAGAAAAAGCACAACTTAGAAAGGTGGTTTGAAACCGGAGATGGTTTTAGAACTGACAGCAAGAAAAGAAAAGTGTAGCTGAGAAAGATGATTGAAGTCTCGCTTACAGGTTTTTATTTCTTGGTTTTCATTTACTCCTGTGATTTTAAAGCCCAGTTTAATTTAGCTCTGGGAAAACTTAACAAATGAAACTTCCAAAACAATATTTAAAATTGATAAATAACTAAAGTCACGTTTTTATTGCTACTTTTTTATAACGGAGGTCCAACAATGTAACAAAAGTGCTGTTACATTGTAGCAATCTTGTGACCTCTGGGAAACATCTGGTTGATTTGCAGCAGCTTATCTACCTTAAATTATGGAAACAAACATTTCTTGTTGCACATAACACATGTTGACTAACATGCACAGATAAAACTCTGTCTCCATTTAAAATGTTTGTTGAACTCAGGAGAAGATTTCCTGCACAGAAGCGTGTCTAAAGTCTCTCGGCTGTGACTTTTTCCAACTTGCATTGCTGCCTGAATGACAGTTTGCTTATCCCTGTAATATGAACTGCAGCTGAGCCTCGACAAGGGGCTAGGGAGGCTGAACATGAAAAAACATGACAGCACATTGGACTCAGACTCACCCTGATGGGCTTTGATCTGGGGCAGAACACTCTGAAGCAGCTCTAATGACTTCCTGTGGTACTCTGCCTGGACTTCTATCAGCTGGACAGGGAGACAGAAAGCAACCAGAGGGTCAGTGCCGTACACTTGTTGATGTCACAGCTTTGAGAGGCTGCAGATGTTTCACTTACTGTCTGGAAGTAGCTTGCATAGTCAATTTCTTTGGCCATGAAACTGTACATGTCCGCTGATAACTGATCCTAATGGAAGACAAGAACGTTTTGAGACAGCAAAGTGGACGAGGTGTAAAATAGAAAATAAAAAAACACCCTGTAGTTATGTTCAAAACTCAAATCTGAGATCAAAAAGACATGTGCTGACAGCAAACCCAGTCCAGCTGTTGCTTTCACGGCAGAGCACTGAAAAATATTAATCACACCTGAATTCAAGTAAAAAAATTAAATTAAATAAAAAAAAGTGCAAATTCTGAGCTGGACTTTTTCAGCTCCCTTTAATGAGCACAGTTCAGCCTTTGATGAACGTTTTCAAATCATCATCGTTAGCTGTGTGGCAGGTAACACTGCAGGCTTTGAAATCTGGTTTGTCACAGCGTGTGCAGTCACACACACCAGCGTTTTCCTCAGGAATTAAACTGGAAATGTTGAATCTTGTGAATTATGTTGTCCCTCCCATTCCCAAACTTCCTATTTCTTAGTCCCTATATAATCTTTTAACCGTATTCAAGCTGTGAAAGAGGCTATAGACTCTCCAGGTCACACTGGTTCTGCTGCAAACTCTCTGGAGATAAAATAAAGTTTGAGGCGCCTTCAAATCAACATCCTAAACATCCCAGAAATGAACCACTGCCACATCAGAGGGTTTGTTACAGTTGTTTCATGATCATTGTCCCCTTTGAAACCAGGAAACAAAAATCAAATAACTTCCCTTGGATCACACTAGAGCTCTGAAGAAAACATTAACGTCAATGAAAGACCAACAAGTCTGAAATAACACATTACCCTGGAGAACAGCTGTTTTATCAGATGGTAGTTAAGGATGAAAAATCAGATTAACACTCATAATGCACCAATACTGTTTGAGGGTCTTAATCCTGCTTTAAATCTTTCCAAAATGTCTGACGTTGAGCTGTACGTAACATTTCTATCTGCTTTTCTAATTAGAGTAGAAATCATATGATTTTAAATCCAGTAGCCATTTCCCGTTAGCCCACTAGATCAGACTACATCTAGATGGATGTAGCAAATTCAAATGGCTAAATGTCCATGTGAATTCTTTTTTCCTTTTTAACATTTTCAAAAGCTCTCTCACCAGAATTACAGGGCATTACCTCTTCATCCTGTCTTCAATCTTGTTTCCACTAAGCTGTTTAAGGATTTTATTTCCTCCTCAGTTATACCTGTTATTATCATAGATTTTTTAAAATAATGATTCTTTGCCTTTTTGGTCCATTTTTTTAACAGCTTTAAGCATGTCATTGTTTATCTACTGCTAAAGAAATCTTTATATCTATTAGGCAAATATCCAAAGTAACATTGTTGTCTAGGATCTGTGCACAGCTCTTATCTTTCACAAATAAGCAGCACTTTAAAGTAAGAAGACAGTACTTGCTAAAACATCTACAGACACTGTTGTTGCTTGGTTTTATTTATTTTAGAGATTTAAAGCTTCTGTCTTGTATATTGTGGATCACATCATCTTCCTGCATTGTTCTGACCAGTCCTGGATCAGAATTAAGGATTCTGTTGTTATTATTACCTTCAAACCATACCAATAAAACTGTTTTTTCCACCAGGAATGCTGCATGGTGGTGTGCCACAGGGCTCTAGTCTGGGCCTCCTCCTCTTCTTTACCTCCTCAGTTATTCATTTTTGTTAGTTTATTTGTCTGTGTTAATCTTTGGTGGTCATAATGGTCAAGCTCCTGCTGTAGTCTGTTCTAGCTGGATTAGTTTGGGGTCAAGAGTAGCACCTGTATTCATGAATCTGATCCAGAGATTTCTTTACGGCTGCTCGTCAAAAAACAAAGAACTGGTTTCAAGTGGGTTTTCTGGCTCTGAACCAACACTTTGCAGCCAGGTCTTCTGGAAACCTCTTGTTCACTTTTTGTAAAATTGACAAAATTTGAAAAAATGAAACATTTCAACCTGCCTGCGTGTTAAAGTTAAAAAATAATAAATAAACGTATATATGCCAAAGCTTTGCTCTTACTGTGGTTTAATCAACTTTTATCAACATGAAATCAGAAAGGTTGATGCTTATAGAGCACATCATGGTAAGTACTGCATTTTCATTGATTGTTATCAGCTTTTTGTCATATTAAGAGGAGAAACAGTCTGTAGACAACATTCCTTAATTGTATAATCACCTCATAAAATTTCAAAAACAACACTTTCACCCACTTGAAGTTGTGTTTCTTTTAGGTTTTCTCTTGAAACAACACAACAACAACAGCCTCCTGAGTCGAATACTGTGACTTAGTTTGACAGAGCAGATGTTAACTGTGAGGAAAAGGGACCACTGACTCTGCAGATCTCCATGCGATTGGCTGCCTCCTCCATCTCCTCCCGGAGGTGGTCGGCCTTGGCTCCTGTCGGCTGCAGGTTGCTGGACAGTCCCGATGACTTGGTAGACTGATAGTACCTGGGAGGGGAAAGTACGTATTCAGTATACTGCAGACATTCTTGGTTGCTCCAGATTTTCCTTCCTTGGGGAGAAAAGCCTGTCATCTAGAGCAGACCTAACAGTTTCTTTATTAAAACAATGGATCAAGCCTTTGACAAACACTCGTCCATATAGATAAACTAGTACAGTCAGTCTTGTAACTCTGGCTGTCAGACTCTCCCCATTCCTCTTCATCTGTCTGTCTGTCTGTCTGTCTGTCCACCTGAGTGCAGATAATACACAGAACCGCCAGAGGAGCTCAGCACACTTCAGGGTAATGCATTGAACATATCTGGGTCACAAAAATGAATGAATAAACATTTCTTTTCCAGTAACAGGTAGTGGCTCTAATAGCATGTCAGCAATATTAAGTTTATTATGAAATGATGTATGTCATTGCTCACTGATTTTTGCATGAAGTCACCGCTTGTAAATGTGTCCATCACTTTCACGCTGATAGGAAAGTTACCGTCAAATGTAAGATGCCTTTCCAGGACTGGACTCATGTATGAAAGAAAGGAAGGATTCTCTCTTTTAATCTTCTCTCTACAACTTTTTCTTCCACTGTGCCAACATTTATATAAAAATTTAATAATTCAGCCAAAAAGTAATAATAATGTGGAAAGAATTCTAGCATGAGCAATACTAAGTACCTGAAAAAGGCACTGACTTTTGCAGCTGACCGTCTCTGTAACGGTTGATATGAAGACTACTTGCCATGAACGTTTTAGGAACGACGCTTCGTTGGATTAACGGGTCAAGCTTGTGCTGGAGAAGCAAACACACTTTTGATGTTGCTGGTGCAGAACAGATGTCCTCAGCTTGTGGACTTTCTAAGCAAGTGATTGCCACTGTCACTGTGATGGATCAATCTTAGTAAAGGCACTTCAAATGCAGCAGCCTGATGATTCTGACACTGCTGTGACTTCTTCCTCCCACCTCACTGCAAATGTGCTTCATATATAGTATTACTGTAGATTAGAGATTATGGAGTAATTTAGCAACTGTAACTGAAAAGAGGATAAATGTAATTACAGATTTACCTGAATTTCAAAAGTTAAACTGACCCTGTGCGAACAGGGCTTTAGGTGTTTAGCTATGAATATTGGGTAGAAATTACATAACTACTCTTTAATGTGATGCAATGAGAAGCAATATGGGTGACCGTAGCTGAAGCTGTGGTCAGTACTTGGCAATACCAAGTACTGTGTGGGTCATTGCAAACAGGAGGCAAGCAAATGAGGAATAATGGACGGCATTTATCTGCTGCAGCTCAGCTATGATTGACAATGAGGCCTTAGGTCACAGTGGACATTTCTGAAAGCGATCAGAGACGTATGTAAATACGTCTGTAGTGTTCTACTGTTGTTCATGTTGGTCACTGAACATGAAGTGGCCTTCAAATACCTTTTCAGTTGAGTCTACATGTATACACACACACACACACACACACATGCACTGTTTATTTAAAATCTCCTGATTAGTGCAGCATGATGTACCACAAACGAAGTAATTAAGGTTAAACTGAAGAGCAGCGCTGCTGTACGTTTGTCAGGAGTCTCATCAAAAAAAGAACAACTGGAGCCAGACATGACGGAGCTTTACACAGAGTGGAGGTTTAATCTCACACACACAGACACACACACACACGCACGCGCACATGCACAGGCTTCATAGCGTGCAATCAAATCCCAGTGACATTTGGTGGGAAGCTTCAGGTCCAGTACATTCACAGCGGATGGAGTTTCCCAACCCCCCACTTCACTGACACACATAAGAGTCACACACACACACACACACACACACACACACACACACACACACACACACACACACACACACACACACACACACACACGCTCACCTTGTGCGGGCAGAGTCCATGTCCAGGACCAGTTTTGCTAAATGTTTCCTTTGTTTCTGGATATTTGGGATCTCCACCTGGGAAGAAAAGCACAAAGAGTTTTCCTCCAAGCTTTTGTTTTCTGGTGTGAAAGAGGACGAGAAACAGGACGTATTGTCAGGACGTCTGCACCTGCTGTAAAGCTCAGCGCTGTATCACAGTCTGAGCCTCATAAAGACAACCTCATTTACAGTATTAGTCTCATTAAAACATCTTCAAGTAGTTCAACTACATTTGCCAACAGTTTTGAACTTTCCCTCATGCTTTGATCATGTGAAAACATTTTATCTTGGTAATCTTTAATACATTATTTGCCCTTTTTGGTGAGAGTATTTGACATGTGAGCAGTTGCAGTAATTAATTCTGCAGATGTACAACACTCTAGTATGTTGAGTTTCTGTCTGTCCAACCTATTAATATTCATGAATCCTGGACTTTTACTCTTCACTTACAGATTCTTGTTCAGTGAACTATAATCCTTAAACTATTCTAAACAACTTCAAAATGTTCATTTTAGGAACTACATGGTTCATAAGGAGGTGGACCACGATTGTGACCCAAAGAGTGATGGACACTAATGGACAACATGGCAGAAGTGTTACATACTGGGAATAGAAACAACAGTTAGGTATAACATAACCTTTTTTATTCAAACATGAAGCTAAAAAGATTTTCTTTTAAATCATAATGGCTTGCCATTTTACAAAACACTAAAGTGAAATGCTGTTTCTCTCCAGCTTTAACAGTGCAAAAGCATTTCAATTAACAAATAAACAGAAAAAGAAAAACTCTTAAATACTTAACAGAGATAGAAAAAAAACCAACCAGACACACAGCAGCGTAACGTACAACATTCAGAACAAGGAGGGTCTCTCATGGAGAGGCTTGAGTGTGTTCGTGTTGTGTGGAAGAAGAAGGTTTTATCGTCCATTTATGAGTCTAACAGCCTGTGCAAAGAAGCTCTTCAGTGTCCAGCAGCTGATGCTTCTGTCCCTCTTCTGTCCAAGATGGCAGGATGGAGAAGGGGCCACAAGAGAGGTGCTGAGGGTCCTTAGTGATGAAGAATGTTCTATGAATGCAGCTCTGTTGGTAAATCTCCTTCAGGATCGGGAGAAAGGCACCAACGATTCTGCTGTCAAGCTCTCGTTGTTCATGGACCCTGCAGCTGCCAAACCAGAGCATGAAGCTACACTGATTCTTTTGATTTGTCCATGTTGTTAGCGAGTTTCTGGGATCTCCACCACACTCCAGGCTGCTCCACCTCATTCTGTAAGTGGACTCATGGTCTTTGATGAGACCAAACACCATTGTGTCATGTGAGAACTGAATGTGGCTGCAGCTGGATCTGGCTCTACAGTGCTGTACCAGTGTTAGTCTGGGCTCACTGACATGTGTGACTGCCCACCTTGACTGTCTGCTGCTGCCCAGTGACAGTCTGCAGTCTCTACATGTAGACACCTCAGCGTTGCCACCAGCTGCTGTGGAATGATCGTATTGAAAGTCGAGCTGAAGTCGATGTAAAGGAGTGTGGCGTAGGTGCTTTTCCAGGTTTATTGAGGTTATGTTACAAACCTATGGTTATGGTACAAAACACCAGTACCAGCCATTGATACTTAGCAGTACCAACCATTGGTAGTTACCAGTACCAGTCATTGGTAGTTAATAGTACCAACCATTGGTAGTTACCAGTACCAGTCATTGGTAGTTAATAGTACCAACCATTGGTAGTTAGCAGTACCAACCATTGATAGTTGCAAGTACCAACCATTGGTGTCTTAATGGTCTTGGGCCTTCTTATTTATCAGACCTCCTTTTTTAAGTATGAGCCCTCGTGGACCCTGAGGTCCTCAGGCACCGGCCTTTTGATTGTTCCTAAAGTCAGGACCAAAGCCGACAGCAAGACCTCGTTTCACCATTACGCCCCCAAACTTTGGATCAGCCTCCCTGAGGACCTCAGGGCTGCGGCTATGTGTGCTGAGTTTGTGTGTGTGTGTTTTTTTTTTGTTTTTTTTTTTACTTCTATTATATCCTTGGGTGTGTGATGGGTTTTTAGTTGTTATTTTTTGCTGTTGTTGTTTTATTTGTTGTTTTTATTATGTAAAGCACTTTGCGTTACAACTGTATGAAAAGCACTTTATAAATAAAGTTTGATTGATTGATTGAATAGTACCAACCATTGGTAGTTACTGACACCAACAAACTTGGCAAGTGTTGAGGAGATTGTAAGATTTTCGCTACTTTGGAGCTGAAGGGAAGAAAAACAGCGGTGAAAATATTTGAGGTCTGTGTGTGTGCATGAAATTGTTAACTTTTTCAATATTTTGGATCTCTGTAAAAACATTTGACAGTCTCTTTCCACCCTGTATTTAGTCTTGTACAAGCTCTCAAAATTTCCTCTCTTTCATTTTTTTTCATATTTGCTTAAGAAATACCACAATCTCTGGGTGTTTTGCTCCTTTTTACGCGTAAGCATCAAGTCTACATAATAACAGATGGACAGAATCAGCAATCAGTTTCACATGTAGAGTATAAATGGGCCTTAAGTTAATAGCCAGGTGTTACGAATAATCAACGCTTGAGCAGTTGAGCAAACCTCTGTTATCCTGCTGCAAACCTACAGTGAATTTCCAGCATCTTCCTGTTTTACTGCAAATTCAACTGATGGTATCAGCTGCCACTGAAGCCCAGAAATGTGTGTGCAGATGTTTTGGTTTCTACCAACAAACCTCAGACGTTACTGACTTGTTCTGCATTTTTACTGTTACTGTACGTTTCAGTTGCTCAAACTGTTTTTTCTGCTTTCGTCCTAGTTAGAGTGAGGAAGCAGCGACAGTGTAATTATAATGGACTGCTGGTGGGTTTATGATGCTCCCAGAGATGAGACCAGTGGGCTGAGTAAAAACAGAGTGCTGCTCTGCCAACTTCAATGTACTAAGAGGTAAAATAACTTTTAAAAAATGCTGTTTTTTAAAAAAATCCTCAGTTGAAAAATAAATAAAAAATAAACTGACTAAATTCAAATTATTGAACTGAAAACCCTGCAATGCTTTACATCGCTTTTTAATCCTGAGACCTAAGTTCTCAGGTCTTATTATTGATTCCTTCTTATTTGTTTTTGATTTACAAAATAAGAATAAATAAATAAAAGGATGTATATATGCAAAATAGGATAATATGCTATTGAAATACAATCAATTAAATGTATATTCACTGTATAATGCTGACATTTTGGCTGATTGCAGTAAATCGCTGTTTCACACAGGAATTTATTCACAATGCCACAATATAAGAAATGGTGCACGAAGTTTGATGTGCAGGTTATATTACTGTCCCGGCATGGTTTATTTTAGTCTCTTACTTAAATGGTAAAACATAGGTTTTGCTATGTTTGCAAACACTATCCGCACCTCTGCCAGCTCGTACAGCGGCTCCATCACGTCCCTCTCGATGGTGAGCTCGAACAAGATGAGCTCCTGAGCGAGTCTGTCCTGCGTGTCGCCACAGAGCTTCAGCATCTTCCTGCAACAGCAAACGTCACCAACAGTCAGGACTGAAACGTCTGTCTGAGTCTGAGACATCAGCAGCAGCAGCTGCGTGAATAACGCGGTGCGGTGATGGAAGCGTGTGAGGGTGCGTGCACTCACCCCAGCAGAGACTCGTCCCCGAGCACGGCGGCCCCCTCTACCATGCATTGCGCGAGTGTTGTGAGGGGAAGCTTTTTCTGCAAAGAAACAATCAGAGACGGTTGATGAGTCAGCTCTGAACGCTGCGATTAACGCCTGAAACAGTCACACACAGGAAAAACTGAATCAAAACGCACCCTTGGACTCACTTGCAGCATCACATCAATTTGTTTGATTTTGATTCATCACTGAAAATCCTGCTGGTCTTACGGGGCCAAATCAAAACATGTTGAATGATATGAAAAATGAAAACTAAAGAATACAGATTCTCACTTTTGCTTTTTGTAACTTTTTAAATTCTTATCACTTTTGTTTCATGTGTTAAGGTATGGCACTGTTTTGCCTGAAACACAAAAAACAAAACTTTTTTCCTGCAAAAACAATTTACGGTGAGCAACAATGTTGCATTTTAAGTTTTAAAGTTTTTTTTAAAGTTCTCCACATATTCTCTGGAGACAGATCAGCGCTGCCAGTAGACCAGTTCTGCATCAGTACCCTCGTCTTCCTCAGAAATCATTTTCGACAGCGGTGCAGAATGGAGTTTTGCATTATTTTGTTGAGAAACCGATGGCTTTCCTGAAGAATAGGAGGTTTACTTCTCTGCATTAATGCAGCCAAACAAAGGGGAAAAAAAGCTTCTGAATTGATTTATCGGACCATGACAGATGTTTGCAGCGTCCTGGTCCATGCTGACGTCCATGGGACGTCTCATCAAGTTTAGCCTAAACTTTCTTTCTTTCTTTTTTCTTAAATGATATTTGTGAACATCATTAAGTTTTGTGTTTGAAAAAGGTTTCTCATGCTAAACGACAGACAGATGCTCCTGTGACGGCATAAACTGATTCTTGAAGCGCTGCCAGACACCAGTGAACGTCATTTGATCACAGATCACATTTTCACAATGAAATCCCTCCAGATTACAGATTTCTGGTCATTTCTTGTGTTTTTAAATTATTTTGAAGATTTTCTCTTTTTTTTGCCCATCACTGCTACTGAATGCTCCTCTGGCAGCACATCATCATAACCATCACCTGTTCACTTTCACTGATTTATGCTTCTGCGTCAAAGCTGTGAACGCTACAGCACAGGCTGACGTGCACCTCACGTCTCCAAATTTAACTATACATTGCATCAATGCAGACTGCATGAAACGTGATTGATAGATTTTTAAATTTTCTGTTTTGTTCTTCGTCATCTTCAAGTTAGGTAGAAAAAAATCAAAAAAGCAAAAGGGAAAGTCTGTAAAACTGACTGATGCTTGATATTTATCAGCTCCAACTCATGTAAAATATTCTTTATTTGCTCCTTTGGTGTGTGCAAGCTATTTACTGGAAGTGAACAAAAGAAAATAATAATAAAAAAAGAACCCACACAAGTAATAAGATAAAAAATAAATGGCAGGTGCTACACAGAAGCATAAATCAGGCTTTAAACAAACCTTCTGGAATGTCTTGCAGGAATGAAATGAGGAAATTGATGAATATTAACAGATGAAGTGAAGAAGAAAGAGAAAGTAGTTAATTTAGATGCAAGAATCGATTGGAACTGAATTAGGATCATCTTTATATTGATGAGACATGAAATACTGAAAAGTCCCAGCGTGGATTTGATCATAAAATGATACAAATGATCTAAAAATTAAACATAATCCTTGTTAAAGTCATGGCAGAACCAGCAGAAACGGCACCATGATCTGAGCATGCGTAGTAAATAATTCCAGCAGCCGCAGGCAGAGAAACTGACAGCCGTCTTCCCACAGTGAGAACTGACCTGGGAACACTGCAAGCAACTCTCGGAACAAGTTTGGTTGGCATGAAGCAGACACACGAGACAGGCCACGGTGTTGCTGGGAGATTTTTAACCCCTTTCTGAGTTCCCTGATCTAGTTCGGGCTTGTTAGCTTGTCATGCAAACATCACAGAGACATCCACAGAGCTAGCATGCACCAGGAGATAAAAACTCTTTCACAATCCACACATTACAACCAATTATGAGGTATTAGCTTCTTATCGTTGGTTGCACGTAGGGCAGGTTGGTCAGGTGGAAAGTATTTATATATCAAATACAGTCACTCAATCTTAAAATACTGATTTAAAGTGAAAAGAGTGTGAATTTTAGTATCAGGGTGTTATTCAACAACTTTTAAAATAGCTGTATCCTCATCTTTACCACCAGTTTAGTGCTCGAAAGTGGGTCATTTTGTACAATCTAACTTTCAGTTTCAAATTTGAAGACTGGAAAAAATTACACTATAATGCACGGTTGTGCACGATGTAGCAGTCGAGTCTCCTGCAGGAGAAAAGAGACGCAGGATGAGAGAAAGGAGGTCACTGCAAGCTCCTTAAGCTCCAGCAATGAAGATGAGGAAATCGATTTGGACGGAGAGACCAAAGCAGGAAGTGAGCTCTGCTGAGGAGGAGAGGACGGATAAAAAGCAGTTCTAATAGGTTTGATAGACGTGATAAAGTAGTAACGTAATTGATCACTGCTAAATGAATTACCAAAAAGCAACATTAAATTAGCTTTACACCTCAATTCCGGTCAAATAAGGATTTAATGGTATGAACTGATGGCATCATTAAATGTGTAGCATGAATTATTTGAAGGATTTAATTGTATGAAAATGAAATAGGTTTTATGTGAAAACCTAACTGATCTTAAATGTAAAAAAAACAAACAGTTTATCTGATGTATAGTGCTTATATCACTATTTTATCAGTTATATATCTGTCCTTTCAGAGCAGAAGAACTGTTTCGTAGTTCTTATATCTGTTGAAACCTGTTTAGACATGGAAACTACTCACATCCTGAGGTCTCTACAGACGCACTGACGCATCAAATATTTTGCATTTTATGACGCCGTTTTTCAAAGTTGATCCAACTTCCATGACTGTGCCGCAGCTTACTTGCATTCAGTTTTTTTTTCCTTGAACACATTCATGGTGACTTATGATTTGAAAGGCTGGTGTGTCGTCTCTCACCGAGGGAGACCTGACAGACTTCTTGTCCACGTCCACGCCCTGCTGGCCCTGCAGACAGGCGGTCAGCTTCTTGTGTGTGCTGTGGGAAACCTGCTTGACCAGCTCCAGACGTTTCTCCACCTGAAACACACACAGAAGATGGAAAAAGTAGAAATGTTCACTCCAAATGAAAAAGGAATTGCACACTCATATCTAATGCAGTTAATGACACATGTTGACACACTGACACACAAAAAAACCCATAATTTGTTTGTTAGATTTCTTTTTTTCTGTACTGACATCTACAGCCTATAAGACCATCACAACTTACTTGTACCTAAATTCCTCTCTTTTCATTATTAAATCAACCCTCTGAAATTGACGTTTCTGTGACCGAGAGCGTCATTAATATGATCTATTGCAGCGCTGCGCCCCAGATCAATCAGGGGGGACGCTCAGCCTTTTGTCTCACAGAGAAGTTCAATTTCAGCGCTCATTAAAGTTGCCTGAAGGCAGTTCAGAGAGCGATTTGAAAAAGGTCTTTTATGCATACTGAATACCTTGCTCCACTAATGATTTTCCTGTGAGAGGTAGCGTACATCACATGCAAAGATGCAGAGGAAAGGCACGCACACAAACACACATATAATGAAGACTCAGTGGTACCTGCAGAAGGTCTTCGCTCAATACTTCTGTCTTTTCAGCCCTGGGAGAAAAAAGAAGACAAAAGAAAAAAGAGGCGGTTAGTGGGAAGAGAGGAAAAATGACATAACATGTTACTGTGGGAACTTGGCAACACGCAGCCAAGCTAATCAGTCAGTGTAATTGCATCATTTGAACCAAATAATACTGCAGGAGTCTAGAGCTGATCATAATACCAGGGCTGCTTATTTTCTGCTATTTGACAGGCTGATGTATAATTAAACTGCAGAGTTGTAAACATGACTATTAGCTTTTAGGCTAAATCCAACCGTTTAATGGTTATTTTAATTTTTCTGCACATTTGAATGTCTGAAGTGACTCACAAATCAATATAAGACAAAACTATCATTCAGTGAGCTGTTCGTATTTGCATGGTGATGTGACATCACACGCCCAGATCGGAGAAGTTCTCTGCAGATCCCCCACCTTCATCTCCATCCAACGTCACATGATGCTACATTTGCTGAACCTATGAAGTGGGTGGTTTAAACTCCGGTTCTGGCCTCCTTATGCTGCCTCACCGTCTATTTCAGGATCCAGTTCAAGCGTTTATTGCTTGTTTTTAAATGTCTCAAAGGCTCGGCACTGCCCCACTTATGTGAACTGGTAAGAGGTCTGATATGGCTTCAAATCAGACCCTAACGTAACAAAAAATCTGCAACTAAAGAATCAAAATCTGGAACCGAGTTCAATCATCTTTCTCAGTTACGCTTTTCTTTTTTCTTACGTCAGTTCTAAAACCATCTCTGTTTTCAAATCCTATTTCTCAGATGAGCTTTTTCTTTTTGTGGTTGCAATTCAGAAATCAGTGTCAAATCCTCTGCTGTCAATCAACAGCAGAGGAGGCGGGGCATAGCTGAGATCTAGTAGCTCGTTGGCTGCTGAATGACTCAGCACTTTATATGTCTACGTCAGATTTTTATCATAAAAACATTTTTCTTACTTTATTAATGCTATGTCTTGTGTTTTAGACTTTCACTTTAAATGTGTTATATAAAAACCGTTTTTATAGCCCTGCGTTTCCTTCTTTTACTTCTGTCAATCCATCTGTTGTTCTTCCTTTTGTTGCATACTGGCTGCTTCTGCTCTGCTTTCTCTTTGCGCCCCAACTAACTTTTGTCTTGTTTGAAGTTTTTTTGGGGGGGATTTTCTTTTCTACATTTGCATCTTGTTTTCTTTAAAAATAAAACCTTTTTTTTTAAGTGTTATCTACCAGCCGCCAGTCTTCTGTGTTTGAGTCCTCCTCCCAACCACAATATATTTCTAAACATTGAATGTTAGGTGCGCCTAGAAGAACACTGAATTTTGCAGTTTTGTCATTCAGACAACAGTAAATATACATCTCTGGGTCGTTATTAAACATTATTAAATCACTAACAGAAGACTGATGTCAAATTTCTGCAGCTGTGATTTCTGTGAATCCCTGGATCACCATGTCCTGCAGGCCATTTTTATTTATGTGTTGCAACCCAACATGGACATCTACTTCCAGTCACATCTGGACATTAAGGCCAGTGTACAAAGAGTGAGTTGTTGCAGTAAAGTGGATCGACTGCAGCAATGCTTCCAGCAACGGCGCAGACTTTACTTTATAACAAAGCTCCACTCTGGAGAAACAAACTGCCTGCTATGTTGGTGGCCTTTTAAAGATCTCTTTATTACTTTTCTGGAACAACATTTTTCATTTC